>JAAGWP010000067.1:0-163991 GCA_013266165.1 Fusarium graminum | reverse complement strand
CATATCGATTGGATCAGGGCCTAAAGTATTGTTCCGTGACGGTCAACAACTTCGCTTTACATCCATCCTGGGAAAGACAAACAGGAACATACCAATGCGCTCAAGATTTGGTCGGCTACATTTTAATTAGGAAGTGATAGCAGACTAGTGATTGCACAGGTCATTTCGTTAATACTAGAATGTATGGATATACCTGCTCCACCAGGAGATAATGTTAGCTGTTCGCAACCGTTATGTTTATACGTAAGGCTTCGCGAGCCCTTGAATGTGTATATAAGGTCTACAGAATGAGACTTTTCGAATTAGTTACACAAAGTCATATTTATAGATACGTCAACATTATAAAATATCAATCGTCAAAGCTTTTCAATTCCACAAAGTCATCACCACAACGATCCATCTAACCCTCTTATTGCCATGACTGAGCAAGAACGTTCCGATTTCTCGACTCGTGTATCCAGCTTTGGATCAACCGCTATCATCATCCTCAGTGGCGCCAAGATGACTCTTGGCGCGGGCTGCATTATTGTGCCCCAATTCATCGCCCGAATATCTCTCATCGATATACCGTCCCAAAGCAACGTATTGGCAAGACTTTTTGGGTCCAGCTGCGCTGCTTTAGGCGCAGCCACCTGGTATGCACATCAGCAAGTAAACCAGGACGGCTTCAAGAAGCACCACCTAAGAAGTTTAGTCAAATTGAACATTACTGCGGACAGTATGGATGCAGTCAGCTGCTTGGCAGGGTTTACTTCGGGTAGCTACGGGTTGCAAACACTTAGCCTGCTCGGTGGTGGCTGTGTGGTGCTTGCAGGACTTGGAATAGTAGCACACCAAGCTCTCTGATCCATTCTTTGTATCATTCTTCACAAATGAAAGAACTACACAAAGGATTGAACGAGAACAAGGACAACGTATAAAACATGCCTTTTCTATCCATTTCTTGATATTCACGTTTTATTAATATACCAAGTATACTTTTGTTCGTTTGTACGAGGGGGGTCATCTAGGCGAAAAGGAAATAATCTACTGCATAGAAAATAAGTATACAAAACTAGCTGTACCACCTATAGCCACCGTATTGACTCTGTCTGTAGATATAATCTGAACGGCGTCCTGGGTGTTCTAAAAATGAATGAAATCTCATTGCAAGAGATCATCCCTATTGCCAGGGAGGTATTTTTTTTTTCTGTTTCCAGGAGAAGTAGATGTACTGGTGTGACGAGGTACATTCTAGTGACGGGTTACAATAATTCCGTGATGTGTCAATTCCAACGCGTGACAGAAACTCAAGGTGCGCAAGGGAGTATTTTGAACAGCATATCGACCACTCGGCAGTAGCTATAAGTTAAACCTAATTTCTTGCCTCAACACCAGAGCCAGGCCCAGGTTTGGCAAACTGACCCATGGTTTTGCACAAGCTGGCAAGTGCTCCAGCAGAACCCAAAGCTGCACGATGTCTCCGGAATACCTTATCCCACAATTCTCAGCCATATTTAAGATGATTCAGCATTGCAGTATTATCTCTCGTCTCTACGAAAACATCCATAAAAGATCTATGCCGGAGGTACCCAAGCGCAGCCTTGGGTTAGCGATGCCCCGGTCTCAATCAACATAAGTGGACAACGAAGATTGCTTCACTTTAAGAAGCGGATTGGATACAGAACCCATGGTTGAAGAAATGAGACGAGACAGCAATAAATTGCCTTGCCGTCATTTTTACTGCTGTATCTATGTTAGCTTGCCGAAATCTCCGACCGTCATTCACGATCTGAGAAAATCGCTTACCAATTTCAATGCAACCAGTATATCGGCTTGTCAGAAACGACCTCTTTACATTTCTTTCATAAAGGACTTATAGCCGCCCCCGATATATCGGAAGGGCGAAGAAGCTCAGAATCACTATCCAATGTCGCGAACTTTGCCTTAGAGTGCCAAAGGTAGCGTGGCCAAGTGATCCTTAAATGTGACACGGCTCACGCCAGGACCTCAAAGCCAGGGTATCATATGATATCAACATGGGCTCTAAAAGACGCCCGAATTTTAATAGAGGTTCATCTCTGCGACGTATGGAGTACATGTCGAGACGTCCGCCTAGTGGTGCCGGTTTTGGTTACTAGTAAATGAGAGACATGTTGACACGACCAATTGTTACAGCGCGACGAATTACCTCTTATTATTCTTTTCAGTATCATCCAGAGTCCATGATTCTTTCTCACACAATCCAACAAAGAGAAGTCGTCAGTCGGCGTTTGGTTGGGATAGGAGGGTTGTGACATACTCCCCAAGATGGCGTGCTCAGTGGTTCCATCTTATCAACCTGTCAAGTGGCAGCGAACGCACATAATAACCATGCAAGATGACCTCTTGGAGATAAAGTGGGAAATCAGCACACATTGAAGGCGTGAGGCATTTTCTGATCATGATAGATATCGGATTCTGCTTACAAAGTACTTCTTAATTTGTTTGTTCACCAGAGACCCGAGGTTGATTATGTCTCTAGTCCCTGGATCTAACCCAGTCTTACTTTAAAAAACCGTACAACCGTGCAGCTTCACCAAGATTCAGATTTCAAGTTGCTTCCAAGCTTCAGTATGAGTCCCTTCCTCACAAATGGGCGATCCCCTTCCCCCGATGAATCAACCTACTTCGGCCCTGGTACCAAAGTAGCAGTCATTGGTGCCGGAGTGAGCGGCATATGTGCCGCTGCCTACCTGCTGAAAGAAGGTGCCGATGTTACAGTATTCGAAAGATCTGGCGTATCATCTGGCGTGTGGCATTACGATCCGAGGGCACCGGCGGACACAGCCTACCCAAGCGAGAAGCCATCAATTGGCGATTACACAACATCGCTCGCTGGACAGTTCCTACCAAAGATTGCCGGGAGCAATCTTAAAAGAAAAATCAATGATCACCCCCTCGAAACTGACGACCGAAAAGCTCTTGATGTCGCATTCTCTCCCCCAGGCCCTGCATACTTTGGGTTGCGGAATAATGTCCCGACGAGTCTACTTTACAGTAACCTCGGCCCTTGGCCCAAAGATACCGAAGACATCACCGATCATGCTAACATCCAAAGCTATCTGCAAGGCCTCAGTAAGCAGTTTGGAGTGGACGATGCTACTGTCTTTCACACAAGAGTTGAAGACGCTAGCAAAAGTGACGATGGTAGCCACTGGAATCTGAGAACTATAACGCTTCACAAAGGCGATGGCTCACCTTTATTGACCGAGAGAAATTGGACGTTCGATGCTGTGATTGTGGCAACTGGTCACTATAATCTACCTCGAGTTCCCAGCACTCCAGGTCTAGCAGAGTGGAAGTCACACTTTGGAGATTCAATCATACATACGAAACAATATCGCCAGCCTGAGCAATACACGGGGAAGACTGTTCTCGTCATTGGTGGAGGAGCCTCAGCATACGATGTCTGTCGAGAAGTGAGCCAAACAGCTAAAAAAGTGATTCGAAGTACCAGAGGTGGAGATTTTGACCTTCCACCTTCCATGTTTCCAGACGTCATCGAGCATGTCGGGGGGATTGAAAAGTTTGTTCTAGAGAAGGATGAGACAGCAAATTCAGTCAAGAGTTACGTCTTGTTGACCGATGGGCAGACTATTGAAGGTGTTGACGGCGTTGTCCTTGCGACCGGATATTTGACATCATACCCCTTCCTCCGGCAATATCATCGCGACGATGTGGCTGTCGATGACGCCACGCGGAATATTCTCATCACCTCAGAGGGAAATATGGTCCACAACCTGCATAAAGACATCTTTTACACAGAAGATTCATCGCTATCGTTTGTCGGTGTTCCGTACTACACCGCAACTTTCTCCCTCTTTGACTTCCAAGCTCAAGTACTTGCACGAGTCTTGACAGGCAAGATAGACCTCCCTGATCGAGATACTATGAGGCGAGAGTATGACGAGCGAGTTGCTCATAAGGGGCGTGGCCGGAAGTTCCACAGCTTGGCGGGTGACGGAGAAGAGATCGCGTATGTGAAGGATCTGGTGGACTGGGCTGATGCAAACCTCATTGACGGCCATATCGAGCCAATCAGAGGCCATTCACAACAGTGGCTGGATACATACAAGACTCTACGGGAGAACAGGAAGCTTCTGAGAGTCTCCAAGGGTGCTGAGCCTGAAGGACTCTGGGCGAGGGCAAGTGATTTGGAAAAAGCCTAATACGTGGCTTTACTACTGAATAAGTCTCTGTGAATGGATTGGAATATGATCTTTGTCTGTGCGAAAGTAGGCACCTCAGGCTCACCCTGAATTACATCAGCTGGCGGCTTAACTACTATTACCCCAATCAAATAGCCGTGGGCGTTAGAAAGAGGTGACTATGTGCCAGTCTAGGCTCTGGTTCACAAGATGAGGCGGTAGTGGCGTAAGAGGGTATCTGATGGTGGATAGGCCTTCAAAGAATCAATTCTATGAAGAGATAAGTTTTGTCTGCAATGTGCAATGTGCAGTGGTTGAAAATGTGTCAGATTAGACTTCATGTCAATTTCAAGTTAGCTATGTGGAAGACAAGAGAAGATACAGCCTGTGCAAAGTTTGGAACCTGTTTGTGATACTTATCATCAGCGACTATGTTATTCTTCCATGCATGAGAAATTGCAGTCTGGTATGATCATGGCGAAACGTTATTGGATAGATGGGGGCTTATAGGGGAGAATATTGCCAGATCTGAGTGTGAATTAAAATTGCAGTGAAAAGGGCGACGTTGCAATTTCGGAGACGACGACAACATCGATGGTTCCCACAGCGAAGGGAACAGGGCCAAAATTGACCTCATGATGAGATTTGGCACCAATTTCTTTTTGGAACTTAATTAAGAGCTAGATATAAACAAGGTCCTATATAAAATCAACCATGTGGCGGAAATGTGGCGGAAAACAGGAAAACAGGAACGACACGACCAGCGGCATTGTCGCCAAAAACACTGCCCAACACTGGCACGTGGAAACTGCCAAAAGAGGAACGCATCACTCCCGAGGCAGATTGACATTCTTACATAAATCATCGTACAGTTCTTTACCCAAACAGAAGTGATCGGCTTGTGCACCTGACATATCACACCGAGTCAAGATGCCTGTTCTGGACGAGAAATACGACAAAATTAGTGTACTAGCCTAAATGCCAATTTGCAATTTGCGCACGAATGGCAATTGAGCGTTTGAAAGTCAAAATGCGGAGGAGATAACCTAAAAACATAGTCAATATCTGCAGGGGGCGGCTTCGTGACCCAAAACAGAAATGATATGCAGATCCGGGGTATCAACTGCCGAATGACGTCGTAGAAACGAGGGAATACCCTGTGATACCTAGTTGCCAAGCTTCAAAACGAGGGACTAGAAGAGATCCGAAGTCTTGATCAAGAAAACTAGTTGCCAAGTGTTGTGGGTACGAGATGCCAGGGTGTCCTAAAAAGAGGTAAATAAACTACTATAAAAGGCGCGAATTCTCACGGTCCAACCTTCCTATCAGATGCTGATCTTCGGTCTACCTATTCCCCTGTTCTCTCACCATGTTACCACGCTTCCAACAGCTATCGCTCGCCTTTCTTTCCCTGACAGCGGGAGTCAGAGCTGAGGCAGCAGTCCATGAAGCTCTCTCCACAATCGCTGTCACCAACATCGAGGATATCCGCGGCCACATCCATCTTCCGGCCACTTCAAACGGACACCCAGTATCTTGGCGAAGCAGTGATCCAGACATCCTCAGCGGAGATGGGCTTGTCAAACGCCAAAGCAGCGACAAGGACGTCCTTTTGGTTGCGTCTATTGAGCTAGACGGCCAACTACACGAGCGAGAATTCAACGCCTCAGTTCGCCAAGCCGTTCAAGCTGAACCCTTTGAGGCGTATGCATTCTCTTACTTTACTGGCAACTCGGTTGAGGGCGAAAAGATCTACCTTGCTGCTAGTAAGGGAAACAACGCTCTTGACTGGCAGGAGCTCAATGGCGGAAAGCCAGTCCTGACCTCGACACTCGGTACCAAGGGATTGCGGGATCCTTTTGTCATTCGATCGGTTGAAGGCGATACCTTCTACCTGATTGCTACGGATCTGTCTATCGGAAGTGGAACCTCGTGGGGTGATGCTGTTCGAAAGGGAAGCTTGTACCTGGAGATCTGGGAGTCGCACGATCTTATCGAATGGTCTAAGCAACGACACGTCAAGGTCTCCCCCGACAATGCTGGAAACACTTGGGCACCCGAGGCATTCTGGGATTCAGAGAAGAATTCATACGTGGTTTTCTGGGCGTCATCGCTTTACAACACTGAGGACCATTCAGATGACTCTTACCACCGCATGCTCTACTCCCTCACCCGCGATTTCGTCACCTTCTCAGAGCCCGAAATCTGGCAAGATATAAAGACGTCCCGCATTGACACTACCGTTTTGAAATCGGGCGATAACTTCTACCGCTTCACCAAGGACGAAGGTTCTGCCAGTGGATGCACGGATATCATTCAGGAGAAGTCCTCGTCTCTGCTGGCCGGCGTCAGCGACTGGGCCGTTCAGGCTACTTGTATCGGAGCCGATGCTGGGCTTCAAGCTGTCGAGGGTCCTACTGCGTTCAAGTCTAACGCTGATGATGCCCATGGCGAAAAGTTCTATCTCTTTGTCGATGAGTATGGTGGTCGTGGTTATGTCCCTCTTGAGACTGATAACCTGGATGCGCCAGAGTGGAAGGTCTCTGCTGATTATAACCTTCCCACAAGTCCGCGACACGGCACTGTTATTCCTATCACGGCTAAGGAGCACGAGAAGCTAATGAGTGCCTTTGGTGCATAATTTGCTAGGATGACCTAGGTCGTAACGAAATATAAAGATTATCGATTTCACAACTACGCTATGTCTCATTTGCGTGATCTTGGTGCTAATGAATCACGCTGCCAAGTGCTGTTTCAATACCGGTGCAAGGTAGCGATGAATACATGATATGACAATGTTGACATCTAAGCGATGTGTGTCTGCTACCCCGCATACATCCCGCAATTCATCTTACCAGTAATTTTAGTGGAGGGATTTATCTCATGGATATCCCGTCAGTAGATCGCTTAACCCCTCATTTTGCAAGATCTACGTGAGGGTCAATGAGCCGATCCGGGGATCCCACTGTTCGTCATAATAAGAGCACCAATCAGAAAGTTCCAATTCTCGCCTCAACTGCAGTCATGCAGTATGCCGCGGAGCTGGATAAATTGTGAATTTTGGTGATATGTTCCTGGCGAGCGTAAGATTATGACGGCATATGCTACGGAATCTGATGATATCCACCAATACGAGCTGCATATCGATGCAAAGCATCGGCGCATTCGGAGTTGCCATCCGCCATGATGATACCCGGACCTCAACTTGTTTGGTATATATGTGTTGGAGTGCATTCAGTGCAATCGGTCTTATCAAACACACGCCCAAAAGATGAAGTTATCCAGTATCTTTCTCGCCACCCTGACGGCTGCCGGCTGTCATGCTGGTAGTACCAATCCACGAGGTAGTCGAGTGTCCGAGATAATTCACAATGCGAGTAAGAGGGAATTACTCCAAGATATCGTCACTTTTGACGAACATTCCTTGTTTATCCGTGGAGAACGAGTAACAATCTTTTCTGCCGAGATCCATCCCTTCCGTCTTCCCGTGCCGTCCCTTTATCTTGACCTTTTCCACAAAGTCAAGGCGATGGGCTTCAACATGGTTTCATTCTACGTTGACTGGGCTCTCCTTGAGGGGAAACCAGGGGAGTTTCGTTCCGAGGGCGCTCTTGATCTGCAGCCATTTATTGATGCTGCACAAGAAGCTGGAATATTTCTTCTTGCGCGACCGGGACCTTATATCAATGCTGAAGTCTCGGGAGGTGGATTTCCAGGTTGGTTACAAAGGGTCAAAGGGTTTCTTAGAACCAACGCCACGGATTACCTTAGCGCCACTGATAAGTAAGTTCGCATTCCCCAGTGCAAGGCTCATACTGATATTTTTTTTAGCTATGTTGAGCATGTGGGCGCCATCGTCGCCAAGGCTCAAATCACCAATGGTGGGCCGGTCATTCTGTATCAGCCTGAGAATGAGTATAGTGCTGCTGAGGGCACGCCGTTCCCAAATCATGACTACTTAAAATACGTCAACGCCCAAGTTCGAAAGGCTGGCGTTGTTGTTCCTCTCATCAACAATGATGCTTGGCAAGGTGGTACGGGTGCACCTGGAACTGGACCTGGAGCTGTTGACATCTACGTATGTAATTTCTACCATTATCCATATGACTTACTGACCAAATCAGGGACATGATGGTTATCCTGTTGGCTTTGACTGCGTGAGTCTCAATGTCGGCACACTCCCGTGTTGCTAATCAGTCGCAGTCGAAACCATACAACTGGCCCAAAGATGGTCTGCCAACGACATGGCATGCAGAGCACGAGAACAAAAGCCCCAATACTCCGTACTCCATCATTGAGGTAATCAACGTTGCCGAATTGTCAACAAAGTACTGATATGATCTATCTAGTTTCAAGGAGGAGGATTTGATCCTCCCGGTGGCGCCGGCTTCGATAAGTGTTACGACCTCACCAACCACGAATTCGCCCGAGTTTTCTACAAGAATAACCTTGCTGCGGGCGTCACCATATTCAACATCTATATGGTGAGACTGAGTATGATAGTCATCGCAGAATTGAGAACTAACCAGTATTTTAGACCTGGGGAGGCACCAACTGGGGAAATCTTGGCCACTCTGACGGCTACACTTCATATGATTACGGCGCAGTAGGTCTCTATAACAGATTATACGTAAGGCTATGCTGACTGTGCCATAGGCAATCAAAGAGGATAGGACAATCACCCGAGAGAAATACTCTGAGATTAAACTTCAGGGCCACTTCCTTCGCGTATCTCCAGCCTACGCCACCGCTGAGCCAAGCAATGTCACCACCACAAAGTACACCGATAACAAAAAGATTGCTGTCACAGCACTGACCACCAAGAAGGATGACGCATTCTATGTTGTGCGACATGCAGACTACCGAACCGCAGATTCGGCGACTTACAAACTTAAAGTTCGGACATCAGCGGGATCTCTTACAATTCCCCAACTTGGCGGTTCCCTCTCGCTACACGGAAGGGATTCCAAGATTCATGTTGTTGACTACCCTGTTGGGAAGCAGAGACTTGTGTATTCTACTGCCGAAGTCTTTACGTGGAAGAATTTCCATGACAGGACTGTTCTTGTTCTATATGGTGGGCCGGGTGAGCTTCACGAGGTAGCTATCAAGGGTGAGACGAAGCTCAAGGTGATCGAGGGTGAGGATGTAAAGATTGGTAAAGGGAAGGACGCAAACATCTTCCAGTTCAAAACTAGCTCGAAGCGCCGTGTTGTGCAAGCTGGGTCTTTGTATATCTACCTGCTAGGTGAGCACCGCGGATTGAGTTATGTGCGAATACTAACATCATCAGATCGCAACTCCGCCTACAAGTATTGGGTCCCAGACATCCCGACGAAGGGCAAGCACGGTGCCTTTGGCTCGTCTGTCATGAATCCCGACTCAATCATCCTCAACGGACCTCACCTTGTTCGGTGCATTGCAGTAAAGGGATCTAAGCTTTCTCTTCAGGCTGACTTCAACGCCACTACATCCTTGGAAATTATCGGTGCACCTAAAGGAACATCTCGCTTGCTGATCAATGGCAAGGATGCAAAGTACACCAAGTCAAAGCTCGGAAATTGGCTCGTCAGTCCGGAAGTCAAAATCCCCAGCATCAGAGTACCTGATCTCAAGTCATTGGGCTGGCACTACGTCGACTCTCTACCTGAGGTGAAGAGTAACTTTGATGACTCCAAGTGGCCCAATGCAGATCTCAAGAAGACATACAACTCCAAATGGCCTCTTAACAATACTGTATCGCTCTATGGAGGCGACTACGGCTTTCATGCCGGTGCCCTGGTCTTCCGCGGACATTTTACTGCTGATGGATCAGAGTCAAACTTCAAGATCTGGACTTTTGGGGGGCGCGCATATGGAAGTTCGGTCTGGCTGGACGACAAGTTCCTGGGTTCGTTTACTGGGTATGGGACTGCGAACAACGACACTTCGACCTACAAACTTCCCAAAACCCAAAAGGGCAGACGCTATGTTCTCACGGTTCTCGTCGACAACATGGGTCTCAACGGTAATTGGGTACCTGGAGTGGACGAGACTAAGCAGCCCCGAGGTGTTCTGGACTGGGCCATTCAGTCGAAATCTGGCAAAGAGACCAAAGTGTCCAAATGGAAGATTACAGGCAATCTTGGCGGTGAAGATTACATCGATAAATTCCGGGGCCCGCTCAACGAGGGCGGGTTGTACTTTGAACGCCAGGGCTATCATCTCCCGTCTCCCCCTCTCAGCAAGTTCAAATTTGGCTCGCCGTTCAAAGGCGTCAAACAACCAAGTGTGGCATTTTACACAGCCAAGATGAAACTAGACCTGCCCTCTGACAAATTTGACATTCCTCTGTCCTTCGTCTTCAAGAACAACACCGAGAGCACGGGAGCTTACCGTGCGCTACTTTACGTCAATGGGTTCCAGTATGGGAGATACGTCAGTAACGTTGGCCCGCAGAGCGTCTTTCCTGTTCCGGAAGGTGTCCTGAATTATCGTGGGGATAACTGGATTGGTGTGTCACTTTGGGCGTTGGACAAGAGTGCAAACTTGGAAGGGCTCACTTTGGTCGCGGGTGCCCCCGTACAAACGGGCCGTGAGCCAGTCAAGTTTGTTAGGGGACCCAAGTATGCTCATCGACGTGAAGCTTATTAAAGGTTAGCTTGAATGTGCAGCATCGTCCGGTAATCTTATTCAACGTTCCGTCAAAACGGAAAAGAGCATGGCGATGTGGCAATGTGAAGCTCAAGCTTTGATTGGCTACTTCGTAACGTTGGCGTTTCAAAATTTAGCCGGTGACCTTATTCGAGTCAATTCTATGTCACTAGCTACCTTGATACGCTCGGCCCTATGGAATTATCCGTAACCGGTTCTTGTCAGCATGTCTCAATAGGCAATGGCATTGGCACTTTCTGGTTTGAAAAGTTCTTTCGCCAAGGCTTGCGTGGCCTTCGGCTTCAAGTTGCCGTTTTCTCCACTGTGCCAAGTAATCGATTCTGTTGCGACGGTCTACTCGCGTTGTGAAATCTGTCGCTGTATCTTGAATATTGATTGAATTCTCATGGGTTTGGGTGACAATTCGGACTTTTGTCAATGGCTAGTGAGGATGCAAGTCATTTATTCGTCTCTAATAGCTTGAGCAGGGTGCTGCGCCTCGTTGGATCTGGAGACTTCAAGATCCGGTTGTAACGGCTCCGTAGTGGACACGGACCCACGGCCCTACACTTTGCATCGGCAGGGCCGAGATCTGTCACTCGGACGTCTCTTAATAATCAAGTCATTCCCTTTCTGTTGTTTCGATGTCACCTCTTGCCAGTCCTCTTCTTTCATGTCCAATCACCAACTTCTAATGATTTTGTAATATCTACCTTCTTCCTTGGCGATCGTGTGTCCCCATGTTACCTGATTTCTTCGCGAAAAAGCCAAACTAGGCTCATTAAAATCACTCGTGACTCTTCCATTACTATTAGGCCGACAGCTCTAGTAGATACAATGAGTGACAACTCCCCAGAGATCACAAAGGAGAGCATTGCTCCTTTGCCTATAGCGCCCCAAGATGTACCTCCAAACGAACTCTCCTTACCTGGCCCAGACACAGTCACGCTCACCAAGAGCCGAGCAGGCTGGTCCTGCAACCAAGACACGCGCCTCAGAAACGATCTCTTCGCCGCCGTTGGATTCCTCGAACTTGCCAACGCCGGCGACTTTGCAGCCAATGTATGGAACGATACTCCCGTGCCCATCTACGCAATCGTTTTCATGGCAATAGGAGGTTGCTCGGCCTTTGTCCTGTCGATCTGTGCCTTTTTCGACTCGCGCAAGGCTTGGCGTAATATCGAATTTCTGCGCCAGCAACAACAATTATTCAAGAAACAGAAGCAAAGCCTCGACGCCAATACTTCGTCACGAGGTCTCGATGTGCTCGCCGAGGTTACAGCACATGAACTACGAGTCGAAATGGTCAACCGTTATGTGATGGATCTTTTGATGGGCGGGGGTGCCATGTTGATCAGTATCGGCACTTTCATGGCTATCGGCGGCGCCAATGAACGTGTCTGGCTGGCGAGTAACATCCTATCAGGGTATCTTGGAAACGCCCCCATCGCTCTGTACGGATTGGTCAGCTCCGTATGGGCGGCAATGGTGTTTATCAAGATGAGAAATCACCTCGCGGTCGGTCAAAAAGAGCTCCAGGGATCCCCATCGCTACCTATACTCAAGCAAAGATGCTTCAACGTGCAACTCTTCTTTGGGCTAAATGGTACAGCGAACGTCGTTGGTGGAGTGGGATCCATGTTGACCGCAGAGAGGTGGTGGGCATATGTCATTCTCATTCCCGTCATCGTCACCTCCATCTTCTGCAACATTTGGTGGCGCCACAGAGTTGGATACGATCGACCCCAGATATCCGACCTAACATTCATGAACCTCGATATGATTGGTCAAACACTCGAGTCGACATCTCAATTCCGACGAGCAATCCAGGATAGCCCTGACGTCGAATTTGAACAGATTTTTGGAGGTTCGGCTGGGCTGAAAGGAGTATTGGAATTATTGGTAAAGCACGACTTGTTTGAACAGTTTTGCCTTCGTCTTGTTGTCAACAAGCGCGTTGGGCATTTGTTTCGTGGAGCGCAGGACGCTCAAGTTCAAATTAGCACGGCTGGGATCCTGGAGATTCCAGAACAACACCATGTAATAATTCTGGAAGCGGCTTTGACATTTCTCAAGAAGCTGGGTCCAACTCATTTGCTACACAGGGAAAGATTCCTGAGTGAAATTATGGGTACATATCTATGTCAGGAAAAAGTAGTTGAAGTAGTACAAGCTGAGAAATAAGGGTAATAGCTGTCTTGATGTAACGATATCCCTTTTCTAAATCTAGACCTTTAATCATCTCTCTAATCGTTTATCTTGACTGATTTAACCGAAAACAAACTCTCTATAATTATCCGCTATTTTTCCAACGCCTTCCTCCAAACTCCATCCTTTGAACCCACATATGGCACGGTACATCTCTTCGAGCTCGCTATCCATCTGATCGCCCGCTGTGTGGAGATCGCTTTCGACCAGGATCCGGTTGTCAGGAGCAGCTTTCACAGCATCCTCAACCTTCTCTCTCGCACCTTCAGTCGCCAGATTGTTGGCCTTGCAAAAAGAAAAGAATATCGTGGCTGGTATGGATGGTTTCAGATATTGCTTTACGGCGTCTGATTTACCACTGAAAGAGTGGAGACAGATTCGCGGGGGATAGGGCTTGGCGGTATCTTCTTCGGCAGCGGCGCATTTGCTCCTGTTCTTGTTCTCTTTATCCCTGGACCGCCGACCACGAAGTTCATGGCCCTTCCAGGACTCTGACAATGCATCGTAAAGTATTCCATGAACTTGGACACCGTGAACGCTGACTGCTCTTCCTAGTTCCCCAGCAAGCTTGAGGTGTGCCATGAAAACGGCCTTTTGATGCGGAATGCTGATGCGATGCTGGCTCAATTGTCTTCTTTCACGACCTCCCGGGGTACGGGTAGGATCTCTCTCTGGTCTTGGGTCTGTCCATTGCATAGGTAGTCGAAACGGCTTATCAAGACCTATCTCGCCGATCATGGCAAATGGATCTTCGATCAACCGAGCTCTTGTCTCAGCGATAAAGGTTGACAGTGCAATGGGTACTGGTAGATCACGCCAAAAGGCAGGGTCCTCGGGTGCAGGTGAAAGTACAGCCTTGTAATGCTTTGCCTTTGCAGCCTGGACATCCTGAGATGGAACATACGTGGGATCCTCTGACGAGTCGTCAAAAAGCTCATGGCAGAACCAGGGATGTCTTCCGTAACCTGCGACGATGGTTGTTCTGTCCTGTGAGAGACATTCAGGACCTTTTATTCCGTGCGATTTAGCGATCGACGAAACAAGCGGCTGGTCTTGAGTCCGTGTTGCCATGATTGCTAGCGCGCGAGCTTTCATATTTGGTAAGTTTTCCACGGTGAGAACTCGCTCTCCAATGTGATTATGTGCGTCAAAGACTCCGAGATGCCACGGAAACGGCTCCGCATGATCAGGCAACGGCTCAATTGCCGTGCCCTGTTGAGTATCGCACATACACATTGTGGTGACTGAGGAAATAGTAGCTTCCCTCACGATATTCTTGTAATTACAAATGGATTAGATAGAGCTGGACACGAAGACAGCTTTTATCTTGAGTCGCCTGATGACTCCGCCTCAGGATGACTCATCAGGCAACACCTGATGTACAGAGGCGCAGCAATGAATCCTTTGTCTACCGTCTTGATGTAGGCTTTTCGTTGACCATCATTAGAATTTTGACCTTGGTTGTGTTCTTTTTCCACCCGTCGTGGGTTTTCTGGTTTGTGCATGAAACATGGCGGGAAGAGAACCTCGAAGAAGCTGACAGGTCCAAGTTGTGAAAACGGTCCCGTGTCAACGGACGGAGATGTTCGTGGCTGGAGGAACCAGGTTTAACGACACAACCCACAAAAAGTCTGTTTTATCAAGTCAAAGAATACGGAGAGAAGATATGAAGAACAGGAAAGACAAAGTTTCATGACGTCAACTTGTGAAATGTCATGCATCACCTGGGAATAGGGTAGATGTAGACGTTGTCACACAAAGCCACGGACTTCGGACACTAGCGCGACAGCCGTAAGCTTACTTCTCGCTGACCGCATGGACACTCTAAAATCCTTCCAAATCTGATTAATGCGCAGTGACCTGGCAATAATGGAGGGACCAGTAGATCTTAGAATAACCAATGTGCGGTTTAGCAATGCATCTCAATCTTGCCAGGTAGAATTAATTAGTAAGGCATTTCAAAGATATCGAAGTATGAACGAACCTGTAAATTATACCTAAGCTTCCATCCGCACTTACACCACTTTTCCTTATATGAAGAACACAAGAGGTTGGCAGAATGGAAATCAACGCGTCACCGACCATTTAACCATAAATCTAAGCCTACTGAAATTCGCGGTTCCTTGCCATCAGCTTCAACTGCCCACGGAGACTTCTCCAAACCCCAACGGACTTGCGCTACGCCTTGCGGCGGACGACCCACTAAATACAGCTTCCGGAGCGTTTCTCTCATTCCTATTGGTGTAGACCAACGACAGGGATCGCACTCGCTTCATATCGACGAGATTGATTGTGAGCCACCTGCAGATCTAGCGTAGAGTGAGGCCTGAAGGCATCTGATTTGTAGAATCGATCTGAGTGCGATTGCGATTCCGATTGCAAGTCAAGATTTACCTCAGGATGAGACGGACTTGATGGATATATAAACACGATACATCACTCGGAGATGAAAAAGTCTTTATTATCAGCACTCAACAGCATCATACCTTCAATACTCTTAGAACCACCAAAAACTTTCTCATCACTTAAGCAACACCCGTCAAACCATGAAATTCTTACAAACCACTCTTCTTTCGCTGGCGCTCTTTTCGCCTTTGATCAAAGCTGCTGAAAAGTTCAAGTCCTCCTGGCCAACACCCAAGGATGGTTTCTACACCATCGCCAACTTTACATTCGACACAGGAGAGAGCCTCGACGAACTCGAAATCCACTACAAGACCCTGGGTAAGCTCAAGGTGAACAAGGACGGCTCCAATAACGCTGTCGTTCTCCTGCACTCGACCACTCAATCCAGCGAGCAGTTCTTCAGCGAAGATTTCGCTGCCGTCCTCTTCAACCCTGGCCAGCTGCTTGATGCTAAAGACTACTTTATCATCATGCGTGATGCCATTGGCCATGGAAACTCCAGTAAGCCTAGCAACAATGACTTGCGCGCTTCATTTCCCAAGTATCAGTATCCCGATATGATCCGCGCTGATCATCTTCTCTTGACGGAGCACTTCAAGCTGAATCGCACTCGCTTGACTCTGGGTGTTTCCATGGGCGGGATGCATATCTGGTTGATGGGGGCCAAGTATCCTGGCTTTTCAGACGCTTTGATGCCCATCTCTTCGTCCCCGGTAGAGGTCGCGGGACATAATCGCTTGTTCCGAAAGTTCATCACCGACGTAATCACTCTCGATCCGGCTTGGAAGGGCGGCAACTACAAGGAGCAGCCTGTTGGTAGTCTTGGCGGCTCCCTATTCATCCAACTCACCATGCTCCAATCTCCCGCATTCTGGCAACGAACCGCCCCGACCGGCGAAGCAGTGAACCAATACGTCGACCAGGGTATCATCCCGCGCATGCCCGAGTTCGATGCCAACGACCAGCTCTTTGCCTGGAACGCCTCTCAGACATATAACCCCAAGGCCGGACTAAAGAAGATCAAGGTCCCTCTGACTGCAGTCAACACGGCCGACGACTGGATGAACCCTGTTGAGCTCGGGTTTCTGAAGGACGGCGTCGAGAATGACATGACTCCTGGATACGGTCGGGCTGTTATCCTGCCTGCGAACAACAAGACTACTGGCCATGATAGCTACATCAAGGCTGAATTGTGGAAGGATGAACTTGAGAAGCTGCTCGCCCGATCAAGCTTCCAAGCATGAATGGAGCGACATGGTCTGGGTGAGCTGCGCGAAGAGATAGGAGAGAACAGATGTAGTGAGACTGTAGCTTGGCTTTTTTCCAATCGCCAGACGGAATCTAGAAACATCTGATAGAGGTTAGAGGTTTCCAAACAATATACTTTATTGGTCAGGCTGCTAGTGGCTTTCGTTTCAATGTGCAACAAGTGTACTCCATAATATCGATGCGTCAGTGATGTATACATTTGACGTCACTATCGTCAAAGTCAACAAATACGTCCAGAAGATTTCATGACATCATGAAGTACCTTGATAGCATCTTTGACATAAATACTGACCTCTCGCGTCAGTGTGATCCTCAAATCTGTCTACAATATTATCACTGTTTTCCATTCATCCTTCACTAATACCACTAAACATACCACGCTAAACCCTATCCATCATGTCTGACTCCAAGCAAGGCGGCGACCTCTTCGATATGGCCAAGGATGGCACCTCAAGTAGATATCTTCTCATCTTGATGTCTGTACTCTGAAACATATGTTGATGATCTTTCTAGTTCCCGGCGACGCAGGCAAACAAAATATCATCAAGTCCGTACCCAATCCTCATCAGCGCGACGGCGAGGCCGCAGGCGGTCTAGGTTCCACGACTTTGCGTGGCGCAGCAGATAATCCTCTGAACGATGATGAAGGAAGAGCATCTGGCGTAGGCGAGGTCATCAGTGCCACAGGACACGATATCCCCAATTCTGTCACTGGAAAGCCTGGCGGTCGTGGCGGCACTCAGGGCAGTGAAGAGATTCGAGCCAACACGGGAGGATTTACAAAGGACCGATCTGCCGATAAGGTTTGATGATGAAGTTGAATGAACCAAATATATCATAACATGGTTTCCAAGAATGTTTCAAATGTGATTTTTATATTAGTGTCAATCTGTACAAGTATAAAATCGTATAAAATTGAGAACGAGTGGTCGCTAAGCTAATGACTCGAACACGAGCCATTCCATATCCCCCATCCTACTTCCTGGCTACCGCGATATTCGCTATAAACATAATCTTGTTCTTCCCATCAGTGAGCCCCTCATATCCCTCCGTCAACTTCAGGCCTTCAACGACCTCATGGACCGCCGCATCCCAGTTTTCCTCATCTGATTTCAACCATCCAACAGTAGTGGTACCGGCAATGAAACTCCAAATCATGGTAGCAAAACGTTTGAGATCCCCAACTGTCACGTATACATTTCTTTTCTCAAGTGACACATTCTTCGGAGCAAAGCCACCTTTGACAACCACCTCTCGGAGAAAGTCTTCATCTTCCCATTTCTCAAAACCTTGTCGCGGTAGAGGAGTCCCATCAGGCCGGGTCTTTTTGCACGCTGCATGAATAGCGGGTAAGGTTGGGGTATGTGCCCATGAGTTGACGATGACAATACCACCAGGTTTCAACGTACGGTAGATTTCCTTGACGGCGTCGACACCATCGTTGGGAAGGACAAACATTACCGCACTGGCAATGGAGAGGTTGAAAGTGTCGTCGGGGAATTCAAGAGCTGAGGCGTCCATTTCAAAAGCTTCGGCGGGCCATTTCTTTTTGGATATGTTCTGGCGATAGGCATCCACCACATCCTTGTTGATGTCGCTTCCCTTGATGGAGACGCTCCCGCCCTTGGAGTTGGCCACAACTACCGATGTTGCAGCACCAAGGCCACAGCCTACATCATGGACAACGGCATCGGGACCGAGGGAGTCTATGCATGATAGTGATACAGCTGCGAGCTGTTCCATGCCATCACCTACGATCTCTCCATACAGGGCAGGAGTGGGCACCAAGGCTTGCTTTGGGGAGAACTTTCGGTCTGACTCGGATGCGTTCATCTTGATTAGATAGGTATCCTTGAACTGCCGGACAATTCAAATTGTTCTGTTTTCAGAGATCATATGGAATTCATATATCGTTTAGTTCAGATAGTCTCCGAAATCCTTCCGCTGACATAATATTAGCCGGCTTATTATTATCAGTTTCGAGTTGGGATGGGTAAGCCGTGATAGTAAGCAAAAAATCCCGGTAACCCTCGGAATCAGAAGCATTTGCATTAGCCATGTGGTCCATCAGCTGAGCGCCATTTAACTCCAAAAAGTATCCTTATGGGCTTCAGATCACAAGACGACAGACAGATGATAGTATCGAAAATATGAGAGATTTGACCATGTTTCTTGTAATTGGGCGTTGAATCATTACTATCGATACTGCTCTATGGTGATGGTCATTTTGTCAGCACCTCTTGGCCGACAGCTGATGATCGAGGTGTTCCGTCAGGCTATCTTGTGTCCATAGCCAAAGACTCTGTATGGGAATCCTGAAACAAGGGTGATATAACGATGGGCTCTTCCAATACTTTGATCCTCTCCTCCAAACTCTCTTCACCGTCCACCAACTCCAGCTGCCGATTATATAATTCCTTCACCTCCTTCCTCGTCACCAATATCTGCTCGTGGTAAAGCTGACAACGACTCTCCAGACTCTTGATCCGGTCTTGCAAGACCTCCACAATTTCCCAAGCTGCCGAACTGTTTTGATATGAGGCTTTGAGCTCGGTCGCGAATTCCTCTTTGTTACTTTCCACCGTCTCTTCCAGATTGCTTATACGGCTGACAATGTTCTCGAGCTGATAAGAACCTTGCTGTTTGAGCATATTCTCGAGTTCTTTCACTCGTTTCTTGAGGATGATGAGATCCTCGCTGGGCTTTTGGGAAGCAGTCGATGAATGGAAGCATGAGAAATGGCCACAATAACATGTTGCTCCTGGTAACGTCGTGTTATGATGGAATCCCATACAGCCACATCTATAGCCTTTGAGGTCTGGCACAGTAAGGATGTAGCGGCATTGTCCTTTTGGCAGTTCATAAGCGTTTCCAGGTGGTGCTGAGGCTGATTGAGTGGACCGTTGGAGGGTGTTATGTGGATTTGGACAAGACGTTAACGACGACCGAAAGATTTCCGCATCACTGGCCATTTTGAAGACAAAGCAGAAATGGATGAGAGACAGGACGGGCACGATGTTTAGGTGGATTATCTCAAGTTAACGCATCTTATAACCGATTGTGTTGCCGCCCACCGACCCCGCGAAGGCCTCGGCGTCAAGGCCGAGAGGGGGGACGTGGGGGTTACATATGGAGCCCAGCAACATGGATCTAGCGGAAACGAGCAGCCATCAGGCAGTTTTGCGGAGTAATCGACACTAAATTCATGTTCCTCCCGCAGTTTTCAGGGAAATAATTCGGGTTTAAGTAGGTTTCTCCCATGTCCGGTGACACCTCCGCGACTTGATGGTTGATGGCTACAAACTCACGACTGACATGTGAAAAACCAAGATCGGTATCTTGTCTTTATGCTGTTCTTTGAGAGTTTGTCATAGCTAAAATTTTCTGGATCTATTTGGTTCGGGCAGTGCGGACCGCTCCAGTGCAGTAATTTAACTATTCTGTGCACGGATCAAGCGTTTGTTGATGGCTAACAAGACGATATACAGGGTCTCAATCGTCGCAACATCAACACCAAGCTCCCGACCTTTCTTCACCGGATATCCCAGAATCACTTCAACCTCCATAGGTTTTCCGTTCTCATAGTCCGTTCTCATGCTGCTGCCAATAGGTGGCATGCGAAGGATCTTGTCCAAAAGGCGGTCGATAAGGTCGTCCTCAAGAGGCACGTCGAGAGCGTTTGCAACGTCAATAACTTCCTTCATCAGCTTCCTGGTCATTGGCGTTGAAAACTCTGACGAGTTCAGCCAAGAGTGTGTATCCATGAGGGTCAGAGCTGTCAGGGAGTTCCATGCGGCGTTCCATACGACCTTTTCCCAACGCTGGACCTGAATATCAGGCACGATTTGAAAGATGGTTTTTCCAATGGACAGTAGCGACTCGAACTGTGATAGACGTTGGATATCGCGGTCCCTGTCTCCACTTTTGTTAGGATAAAGTCCCACCTGCATATCCTCGGATGTTGTATGTGCGATGATGCCGGGCTCTGTCTGTCGCGCCCCAACCCAAGTCTAGGGGGAGTCAGTTATACTTGGTCACAAATGGGAAAGGTCAATATCATACCACACAGGAGATGATTGTGACTGTGGGAAAACGTTCCCGAAACGCATCTTCATTTCCGACGCCGTTTTGGATGATGACGATGGACGTATCGTCGCCCACGCCAGGTGCGATATCGGCTGCAGTACTGGCTTGGTCTATTGCTTTATTGGCGAGGATGATGAAATCGAACTTTTGTCCCGCTTCGGCAACAGTTCTGAGCACTGTTGAAAAGTCAGTAACGATTGTGATAGTTGCCCGCATCGCGTACCTCTATCAGGCTTCACATGATGCTTTCCGTGGTTCTGACTCTCTATGCTGATGCCATAGGCCGCGACAGCGTCAAAGTTTGAGCGTGCAACAACCGTCAAGCGTACACGCTCGGTCCGACTCACGATAAAGGTATAAAAGGAACCGATTCTTCATGATGTTAACGGCGGTTCGCTGAGCGTACGGTTCGACTTACGCTCCAAGTCCGTAGACCAAAACCTCCAATTCATCACTCATTGTATTGGTGTTTCTGAGGTTGTGCTGTAAGAAGAAGGGAAAGACGTACTGGTATAATATATGACTTTGAACCCCTCATTCGGGACCCCAGTTCCCCGAAACCCCCACTTGGAACGTTGCTCAATAGTTGTCGCTACCGACCAGTAAATTTCCAGAATCAATTCTTGCATATCAGCGGGGTCTGAGCGTAAGCGGCTTCTAATCTGCCATTTTAAGGGCGCTCTAACTGCCGTTAGGTAAACATCAACCAGTATCATTAGGCGCCCTTGTAAGTTGCGCCCTTGTATTCAGTTGTCGATCTTGTACGTACTTCCAGAGAACTCTAAGAGACTTCGTTGCCATTTAAAAAATGTCCACTCCCAAAAGGACTGTATTTACCACTCGCGAATACTACCATGAGGCCCATACAATGTCTTGCACTTCCACGGTGCGGTTTCCTTTGCAACCTTGACCACCATTTCCTCGTCAATTTCAATTCCCAAGCCATATCCCGTCAGCGCGTTAATATAGCCACCTTCAATGTCAAAGACACTAGGATCCTTGACATACGTAAGTAGATCGATGTTGCCAGCCTCGATATTGTAGTGTATTCCCAAATTCATCTCCAGAATTGCGAGATTGGGCGATGACAGAGCCACTTGCACGGAAGCAGCGAATGCAACGGGTCCCAGAGGGCAGTGAGGCACGATAGCCACGTCGTATGCCTCAGCCATGGTAGCAATGCGCTTCGTTTCTGAGATACCGCCAGCATGCGCAATGTCAGGCTGCAGAATGTCCACACTCGAGTCCTCCAGAAAATGTTTCACATCTCATCGTGTATATAAGCGCTCCCCAAAGGCAATGGGGATGACAATCTGGCCTGAGAGTTTCTTGATGGCTTCAGGATGCTCGACAAGAATGGGCTCTTCAACAAATAAAGGCCGATGGGGCTCAAGAGCTCTTGCAAGCTGTTTGGCCATGGCTTTGTGACAACGCCCATGGAAGTCGAGACCAACATCGAGCCCTAAAGCCTTTACTTCCTTGACGCGCTCTACGGTGCTATCCAGGGCAGATGGAGAGTCGATCCAGCCTAGATCCTCAGTGGCATTCATTTTGACGCAAGTCAGGCCTTGGTCTATGCGCTTCTTCCTGTTGAATATGAGTAGTCGAATTTGTAGCAGTACCATGTGCAGATAATTTACGCAGCTGCTTCAACGTCCGAAGGGCAGTCTCCGCCGATCCAGCAGTACACTTGGACCTTTGTTCGAACTTTATCACCTAGAAGGTCATAGATAGGAACTTTGAGATTGCGACCTACGCCGCATGAGCATGTCATTTCTCGATGCAGTCTCTGCTTGCCTACCTATGAGATCCCACAAGGCGATGTCAATTCCTGACATGGCAGACATGAAGACTGGACCGCCGCGATAGGAACCATGCCTCTAAAAGATCTGCCAAATGTTCTCAATCTCGCTGTAAGAGTGTTGGCTTCGCGCAATGCACCAAAGTCATGTATGCTCGGTCATCGGGACACTTACTTGGCTTCCTGGCCAATCATGCGAGGTATCCTTCCATCGAGACATCCCTCGACGGCAAGATCATGGCCTTCGAGTGTAGCCTCGCCCCATCCATGTTGACCGTTCTCGTCAACAATCTTCACCATCAACCATCGAGGCTTGACTCGGAAATATTTTACTGATGTAATCTTGGCCATCGTCGGGGAATTGAGTAACGGAGGGAAGAGAGATTTGAGGATCTGCCCCGAACAGATATATGGGATGGCCCTCGAGTATTTTCAACACTTTGATCACACTCTGCTTCCCCGCTGATGCATGTTCGGCTGTCGTACGTAACATCGTCAGCTCGTAATCCACTTGCCTTGACGTGGCTTAGTATTGGTACCCCACGTCGAAAAAGGTCGTGTGCCCCCACGCCCTCACAAACTCCATTTCTGGGGTAACTTCAAAAGCCGCTATTGGCCCATGACACAGTGATCCTTTGAGTGCGAATGATGGAACCCGGCATCTTTTTGGTGAACTCATGGCAGGGAGAATTCGTGGCTGGAACTGACTCGCATAACCATCACGAGAGAAGACTGAGTCAGATAATCTATAGCTTGTAATCGCCATGCTAACCTATGCTACTGGTGTCTTCTTTGTCTCTCTGATATCGGGAAAGTATGTTGAGGATTACCTCGTTGCCTTTTCTCTCAGCGAGTGAAAGCGGTGTGTTTCCGTCCCAATCCTCAATGTTTGGGTGGGCATGTCCTTCAAACAGAAGGTAATCCACAGCAGCTTCGTGCCCACCTTGAATAGCCAGCGATAATACCGTCTACTTATCCTCATCCGTAACATTCACATTGCTGCCCCTCTCCAGCAACAATCGAATAATCTCCTGATGTCCCTTTTCTGCGGCCTTAAATACGTTCTTTTGTTCAGGGCTTACTTCCCCCATATCAAGAAGTAATTTGACAACTTTGTCATGTCCCCCGGCAACTGCGACATCTAGTGGCGTTTGACCGCTTTCGTCTGCAACATAGGAAATTCCAGGCTTCTGGAGCAGCAGCCCAGTGATAGCCTCATGCCCGCCGTAAGCGGCATGCCATAGCGCGCTTCTATCACGATCATCCCGAGCATTGAACTTTATGTCCTTGATATCAAGGAGCATCTGAACAGCTGCCTCTCTTTGACTTTTCACAGCCCTGATCAATGGTGTAGTGAAGTATTCATTCTCTACATTGAGGTCAGCAGCCCGACCACTGAGCTTCGGAGACAGCAACATCATGACATCGACATGTCCTCCATCAGCTGCCCACCATAACGCTGTGTCACCCGATCTGTTCTCAATTGTAACATCGACCTCCGCGTTGTCAATCAGCAACTCGACCGCTCGTAAATTGCCAGATCCAGCGGCCCACGTTAGAGGTGTTCTCTCCTCAGGGTCCCTTGCGTTAGGTGGTGCCCCTCCCTTGAGTAAGACCTCAAAGATCTCAATATCCTGACTCTGAGCGGCACATGATAGCGCTGGTATGTCATCCGGACCCCTGCTTTCCGGCACTGCACCCATCTCAAGCAAAGCGAGAACTATCTCAACCCAGCCTTGTTTTGCCGCCAAACAGAGAGCATTTCCCTTGCTCTGAAGTGTCCAGTTTGCCGATGTTGGTAGAGTAAGATTGATTAACATAGAGGTCCTATCACTTCCGATTTCCAGCGCAGGTTTGCGGCCCCTAACGTAACTTGGAGGTGGATCATAGACGCCTCGCAAAACTTCATCATAGCGGTCAATAACTTCTCCAATAGAGCTTCGGAACTCTGGAGTCAGGGACAATCTTCGCTCTGACAGCCAGTGAATGCCGTTTCTGCCAAAGTTTGTCGCGCTGTGATCTTTCAAGGCCCAACGATACAATTCACCTAGTGCAATCGCTGTGCGTTTAGCATCCTCGACTGCCTGAGGAGGCTCTCTCTCGTCTGGGACAACAGGCTTCCATTCGATACAAGTGCTCCATGATCGTCTTAGAACCATTTCTGCAGTTTCCCAGTCTCTCTGTCGTCGAAGCTTATCTGCACAGTCTCTAGCAGATTCCAAACCACCCTTTGTTCTGGGTATCTCAAGAGGCGATATAAAGAGAGGGACAATGGACAGCAGTGCCTCATCTCTGGAACCCAAACCACTTTCGACAAATGCATTAACGAGCTTGGAAGCCAGTTCCCTCACCAATGGGAGTTCCTGGGCATGTGTCTCAATATCAACCTCGCTGAAGTAGTCTAAAATGCTGCACAGGCTTTTGAGAAAAGACCCAAAGACCTCCTGAGCGCAAAGGACTGTTAGAGAGCTAGTTATAGAAGCCGACCAGACGGTGATTGGAGTAGCATGTTGATTCTCTGTCAACTTTGTGGTGTGCCAACCAAAAAATCTCTGCTTGTTGTCTAGCGAACTGACTGATTTAGCTACTTGCCAGGAATTGGCACTTTCCTCCCACATAGTGTTTGGGTTGTTGTGACCGGAAAGTGTCTGACTAATATCCGCTGCAGTAAATTTGAGGACCGAGCCCCCTAGCCAGGCTTTCAGGTCTGCTTCAGCGATCTCCTTCCCTGCTGAAACAACACGCCTTGATCGAATCTCAGTTGCTTGAGACAATTCCAAATTCTTCTCAGTATCAGGCAATTGAACTAGTGGATCAAATTTTAGTGACCAGACCCACAGTCCCAAGATACCCTCTATTGTGAGTTCGTTTTCAAGCGCCCAGCGCCCGTCTTCACCGCGCTTTGTGATGTATAAGGGCAAGGTTTGCTGTTCTGAAGATCCTAAAAGAGCTTGCCTTGTTTTGGGGACGTTGGAAAGAACCTCACAGTCAAAGGTCCAACACACAGACGTTGCATCGGTCCAGTTGTCCTTGAGCTTCGCACCTCCTTCGAATAGGGTGTTGACTATCGACTCCATAGCTGTGACAAGCTTCCTGGCAGTATCTCTAACAGCAACCATTTCGTTACTAAAGTGCTCCACAGATGTTGTCGAACTTAAAGATACATTTTTCGCTCGGCTGAGTTTTGCGAGGCGGGTCCGGTACGCTAAAACTCTGCTGGCGTCGTTTGGCTCACTTGGATGACTACCAGGAGACTCCTTTGTGATGCTTTCCTTGCCACTGTGCACACCACGAAATCTCCACAGACAACGTGCCTTTGTATCATCACTGTCGCCCACTACCTCTGATGGAGATCTACCACGGCACTGATTCTGATGAAGACGTATAGCCAGCCAGTCTAACTCGTGACCCGTAACAATGTCAGGAAACTTGGCGAGGTAGTTATCCTCGGGTTTCAAGCGCTGCATACGCAGTGCTGCACGCGCAGCACTCATCGATAGCATGACTCCAAGTTGAAACACGGATACCACAGAATGTAGGCCGCGGAGGCCGATAAATTGCAATGTAAAGCCGGCTATAGTTGTCCCAACAGCTGTCCAAACAAGCAAGGTCCAGTCTTTCGTCTTGTACTTCCAAGAGGTAACGTATTGCTGAAGAGGCTCTTTATAGTCGCTACAGCAGAAGGGATCAAAGACCTGATCTCCAAGAACTTGTCCTCCAGGCTGTAACCAGTATATTATTGACTGGTTCATTCTGTCCGAGTCTTTGACGGGTTTTCGATCAAAGACTTTCTCATCCGTGCTCTCGCCGATGAGAAAAGCACAAAGAAAGATTCCCAGAAACAAGAGTAATGTTCCAACAATCGTTATCGGACATGCATAGGAATCCGGCCGACTGCCTTCTTTTTCCCATTGAAGATAGTATGTCACATAGACTGCAAAGACCAGGACACCAACTTGAAGAATTGTGCCCACAGCAGCAACGGTACGAAAAACAGTCCGTGACTTTCGCTTTATCCCGATGTTGAGGGAAAGGTTTGGACTGGGTGCTGATTGCTTTTCATCATCATGGATAAAGTCCCACTCCTCTTTCGCACGTTCTCCACAGCGGTATTGAGGAAATGTATAGATCCCACAGGCATCTCCATTGACAGCCTTGTCGTTTGGATCGAAGACGATTTCGAGTATTTTTGGTCGACCGAAGACTCGCGCAATGCCTCCATTGTTGTACAGTTCACAAACGTCCCGGCTCGTTGAGGAACACAACTCAGCTTCTGCAGATCCGCCGCCCTCTTGCGCCCTGCCAATAAAGGCTCGCAGTGACGGACTTCCGCAAACTCTAATGGCAGAGACGATGGCGGTAATGATGCCAATCGGCGCTCATGCGAAGATGTAGTAGTCGGTCTTGTAAATGCTCTCGCTGAGGTATTGCTTGGTGATTTGTTCCCCGAATAGGGACAGGATTGGTGCTAAGTCCGAAGCAAGATTGTTTGAAAAGTCATCCCACCCATCCGCTTGGACAAAGGGTAGGATGGATATTAAGAAGAGATAAATGAGCATTTTTTGTATGCAGAAAATACTGGGGTATCTACACAGATACGATGTGAGAGTAGTGTCCAATAGTAAAGAGAGCGGTCTTCTTTTCTTCGACGCGGCTTTACCGAAGGGCTCAGCTATACAAAGAGTATTGCTTGTGACAGCCCTTTTTGGATAATTGGACCGTGTTGATAAGAAACAGTTAATATTCCTGTTTTCAGCTGGGTGAACACGTATTCCTGCATTGCAGGATGCCAAGATTTCTGCGTGGGCGGGTTAAGTCAATAAATTGAATTGTTGGTCGAATGTGCAGTTTAACATGTCACAATTCATTAAATAAGTAAGCATTGCGATTTGATACATTTGTATGCTTCTCCACTTCTGCGCAAGTGGCATATCCTTGTAGACATCATATCCTGTAATCATTCGACCCAATTACATGACCGAAGATCGAAGGCTCCGTCTGATCTGACCCACGAGATCGTCAGATTTTATTCGTCGTCAGCTCGTGACTGGCGACTGGGAAAGGCTACCAGCAATGCTTTGCCACGCATGTCCCCACCCTTAGACTTCCAGGTCTCTTTTTGGAGGGAAGTCAATGAGGATAAATGGAGACTGCTAGGGGCCCAAGAACTGCACAGTAATTGGGTAGCAATTGTTGTAAAAGAACCCCCTCGTCTCAATAACACGAGCTGGAGCATCTTCAAAAAACCGGACATTACTATCATTAACCAAGACTGATTCTTGTATCTAGATTTCTTGGGGCTGAGTTATAGAGCCCTTCAAATACTAGAGTAGCATGCATAAATTTAGGAATCCACCCATGGCAAAACAGTTGTAGGCCTCTGCTTCACCGAACGATTCCCAGTGCTCAGTCAACACTTTGCCTCGGCCAGTAACTTTGACTCTTCCCAGGAACGTATCCGTCAAAAGGCTCTCCGGTAACAAAATGGGTTTAGCTTTGAGAGAACCACGATCTATCTCAATCCCGTTCTCGGCAAACCTCAACATTCGTCCGTTGGCCAAGGTCAGATTCTCAAAGCGAGGCAATTTCAAGTTTCAAGACTCGAGGCTCATCTACTACACCCAAGCTCGAACTCCGAAATCAAACAGTCGTGATGCTTATTCCGGGCAGCGTTTCTCATGTATGCCTCAGCCTTTGCACCTCGCTTGTGACGAAACTTGGCAGCTGGCGTGGTCATGGGACCGAGCTCAACCCAATCTCAGCAGTCAGGAAGACAAACACACGCTGCGTCATCATGCTGCCCGGTAGATGACTATAGATTCCTTCCATGCGATTATTATATATGCCATCGATAGACGGGAGTGTCCAGTAGTTGGAAAGAACTACTTGTGTGAAATGGTTCGCGTTGCCCACTGTTGAAGGGATGGTCTGAGCAGCTTTGCACCCATTCCCTATGACGATGACTTTCTTCCCCTCAATGTGAATGTCGCCTCTCCATTGCGAGGAATGAAGCATGGAACTCTTGGCAGTTTCGGAGCCGGCGATTTCGAACTCTCAATGGAAAACCAGTATAAGTGAGTCCGCAAAGACGGATCTGCATTTGTGGCGAAAGATCTCACCTGTCTCACAGTGACGGATGTTAGGCATCCATCTCCTTTTCTCTTCGACACAATGGTAGCTTTGGGCTTCGACACCAAATGTCGTCTTTGGCGGTAAACCGTACTTGGCAGCGACTCGTTTCTGACATGCCCACGGCTATCACCTTGAGTCAGAACACGGGATCAATGGGGGCTAGGCTCGAAAAAGCAGCTATAAAGGACGCTCGGGACATCGCAAGCAGCGCTTATAAGCTAGTTTAACAAGTCATTTCGAAGATACACTACTTTACTGGCCACATAGCAGGAATTGGTTAACTATGTGCCGCCGAGTTCACTAGGTCGATCAAAAAATTGGATTTCGGTGACTCCGTACGGTCATTTTAGCGTGACTATCTGGGCAATATGCAAGAACCCAGTGCCAATGTGAACAGATAGACTGTAGGCCAATGGTGTTTCCTTTGTTGAGGTCCAGTTGAAATTGAAAGGGGTGTCGGAGAACTACAGAGTCGCAATTGGGATAGACTGGCGTAGCTCAACCGCGATGCGAAAGATCACCTTGTAACTCCAATATTCGGGAGGTTATGACAATCTTACTTGATGTTGCTATTGTCCCCGATGAGGTATATGTGTGTGAGTCGAGACGGTTCCGCAGCGGATATATTCTGGTGTAAGCGGTGAATTACGCTATGTTTGGTTTTTATTGGACAATAAAGTTCACAAAGGTCTTGAAACTTTCCTGCCGTGAGGGATTGTAATCCCTGATCCGTGAAAAAGTTTACTCCTGACCAATTTAAGCGGCGATGACCCATCTAAACAGGCAAAAAAAGGGATCTTGCACGATTGATTATTTACCTGTTACGAAGATTACGAGGGACAGATGGTCACGTAATGAAAGGCACCGTATATCTAGGTGTCTTAGACATTTCGGTGCCTTTTTAGGCGCCCAGACGGACGACATAAATGCTAGCTTTCAACTGCATTTGGGGGCACCTCCATTGTAAACCTATATGATGTAAGCAAGCTAGTTCTTCTTAAGGCCTATAGAGGAACAGACGTATCGGCGTAGCTTACATAACTGACCCCTATCAAATCGAGTACTTAGACAAGCCTAGGTGTACGCTTGGAAATTGTTCGTTTGAAGTATATTAATTAATTCAACTGAGTTGTGGTGCTGACCCCCCCACTTTCCTTTTGAAAAAGATCAAAACCGCGGATTAGAAAAAGTCCGAGGACGCATCACCAGCTGAGTTTGACGTGATATCAATGACCTCCAGAATACATACATGGTGTCTTTGACAAGATGCCTCTTTGAGCCATGAGGAAAAGTATTCTTTGTCTCAACTTTCGGCGTTGTCTGTAGGGTAGTTTTGCACTCTTTTGGCGTCCGCTTCACAACATTTGGGCTAGGGACGGAAACATTCCGCTGCCAATGTAGATCTTTTCTCCAGATCAAACGACAAGTGCCGGTACTGCGGCAGCTGTGGCAATTTGCTCGGACCCTCCCCGAGAAAGGGTTCGGCATGGCAGGGCTGGAACAAAGTCAGGTGCCCCTCTCTTTGTTGGAAGGCTCCCTTGTAGTCGCGATATTAGTAAATGGGGTGATTTGTGAGATGTTGGACACAGTTGCGGCCGCGTCGCCGCAGCGTTTTGTAGTTAGAGGAATAGGGATTAAATATAGCTTCTGCTATATCTCGTTTTGATATAGTATTTACCATCCTTCGATATAGCTTTGCCCCGGTACAAGTATCGGAGCATACCAACACATACATCCTTTGTAGTAAGTAATTGAAACTGAACACTATTGTATCGAGTTGCTCAAGACTATTTTGCAAATACCTTCACTTCAAGGGTCCGTGCTCGGGAGGGCATGCCGACATGGACCTAGCCATGGACTAATACGCAAGATTTGTATGGACGATACTAGTACAATGTGGGGTAATTCCGCGGTTAACTTTCACCCCGTATTCGCATGTGATGTGGTTGTTTACTCACAAGGGCCAAGACTTAAGAATGGCGGTCTCCTTCCGAGTATCCTGGAGACTCAATTACCAAGCTATTACCTGTCTTCCCTTTCAGAAGTAGCATAACACCCAATACTTACAATGACGGAGCGTACATCGATTGGTCTTCCAAAAGGGCCAAGCTCTGAGCCTCTCACAGGAGCACAATGGCATGTTCTCATGGCTATTATGGATACTTTCGTCGCTCCGTGCCCCGACGGAACGCTTCCTCCTCACCAGAGAAACCTCTTTCTTCCCAATTGCGCTACCTCCACACTCAATGCCTTTCTTGCCGAGACGCCTTCTGAAATGCCACTATTTCAAGAGATCTTGAAGCGGCTGTTAGCCGGTCTCCCTTCCGATAAACTGTCGGAAGTCGGTACAGTATGCTCCCTTCTCAGGTAACCATGCACTTCTCAACCTCGCTCGGAAGACTGGCTGCTAATATCGGTATTTATTTGACAGCAATCGAGCCGGTGCTGTTCCTTTGACCGGTGGTCTTACACTGTTCTGCGACCTGTCGCCTCAAGACCGGACCCTAGTACTGAACGCCTGGAGAACAAGCTATCTGACCACCTTTCGCGTCCTCTATAAGCAATTGTCAATCATCGCCAAACATGTTTACCTCCGATCCAGTTCGCTTTTCGACCAGGTCGTCGGCTTCCCGTCCACCCCGGATGGATGGCGCCCCATCGAATCCTACCCCTTTGAGTTCATGCAATTCGACGATGCGGACGCCCAGGTTCAGATAGACACAGATGTTGTCATTGTGGGATCGGGTTGCGGTGCAGGAGTCGTCGCAAGGACTATCGCCATGGCAGGCTATCGCGTCTTGGTAGTTGATAAAGGACATCATCACCAGACATCCTCACTACCTCTCGACCAAAGTTCAGGATACTTCCATCTTTTTGAGCAAGGGGGTTTGGTAGCTTCGGAAGACGCATCCATCACTACCCTCGCAGGGTCGTGCTTTGGTGGCGGCGGAACAGTCAACTGGAGCGCGTGCCTGCAACCTCAGAACACGGTGCGCGATGAATGGGCGGACGAGCGAGGGCTCGGGTTCTTCAAGTCATCAGAGTTCCAAGCCCGTCTTGACTCCGTCTGCGAACAAATGGGGGTCAACACCGACCCCATTAATCACAACTACGGCAACTCTGTCTTGCTAGAGGGTGGACGCAAGTTAGGGTACAGCACTAAGCAAGTACCCCAGAACATGGGCCACTGCGATCATCAGGACGGCCACTGCTCTCTAGGCTGCTGGGAGGGAAAGAAACAAGGCCCAGTCAATGGCTGGTTACCGGATGCAGCCAGGTATGGCGCCAAGTTCATCACAGGCTTTCACGTCAAGAAAGTTCTGTTCCAACAAGGCGGGCGTAAAAACGTCGCCTGTGGGGTGACCGGAACATGGAAGCCAAGGGATGGCTCCGCCACCTCTGCCAGATCTGTAACAATCAATGCCAAGAGGGTTGTTCTCTCGGCCGGCAGTTTGTGCAGTCCTGTCATTCTGAAGAATAGTGGCCTCAAGGTAATTTAGATGATGTCATCTTTGACTGTTCCATGATCACCTGCTTATGCGTTACTACAGAACAAGCATATTGGACGCAACTTACATCTACACCCAACGACGTTCGTGTCCGCAATTTTCGAAAAAGAGACACGGCCATGGGAAGGTGAGTTGCTTTGCGAGATTTAGCTGCCCCCCAAACGTTCGACTACTAACATGTGTCAGGTGGAATCCTAACCAGTCTGGTCTCGAGCTTCGACAATATCGACGGACGTGGCCATGGTGTGAGGCTCGAGCGTCCTTCGATGCTGGTAAGATCCCTATCCTCGAAATTTTCGAGTCAAGCTGACCCAATCATAGCCTTCCATGTGCCTCACGTGGTTGAACTGGACATCGGGGTCGGAGTACAAAGCTCTCATATCCAAATACAGGCATATGGAAGCGTATATCGCTATCACTCGAGATCGCGATAGCGGTCACATCACAGTTGACCCTACACTAGGTACTCCTCGATTGGTCTACACCCCCTCCAAGTTCGATGCCAGTAATAACATGAAGGGCATGCTTGCGTTGGCAAAGATCCTGTATACCGAAGGTGCCTTGGAAATACACCCCGTTCTTCCAGGCTTCGAACCATTTGTACGTGAGCAAGGGAATGTCACAAACGGTGATTCTAGCGATTCAAAGGCCACTGATGCAAGGTTCTCAAAATGGCTGAAGAAGTTGGAAGCCTACGGAAACAAGACACCAGATACGCCCTACGGCTCTGCCCATCAGATGGGCACATGTCGAATGAGTACCAAGGAGTCTGATGGTGTTGTGGACGAGTTTGGTAGGGTTTGGGGTTATGAGAACCTAGTTGTCGCGGATGCGAGTGTTTTCCCTAGTGCGAGTGGCGTCAACCCTATGGTCACTACCATGGCGATCAGCGACCACATTGCCTCGGCTTTGGCCAAAGACTTGGCCGTCAAGGTTGAGCAGCAGCCTAGGCTATGACCGACCGTCAGGTGTGGATGATGCGATCTCCTGATGGGGAAAGACACAGGAGAATCATGTATTATAAACTCTCTTGATCAAGTTTTAAAATTGTTTGCTGTGCATTGGCCACCTTGACAAGGAACGTCTCTACCGAGCGCCCGTCGACTACAGCAGGAGTAGAACCATTTGCCTCCATTCCAACAAGTAAGTGTTGCATTTTCGGCAAGGTTTACATGATAATGTAACCCTATGTGCCGATGAAACTTCTATAAAGAACTCGGTGAAGCAGGCGTGCAGCAGTCATAATCTCGCTTGCATGCGAGTCTCGGCTCCACGGTTCGGATGGAAGATGCAGCATGCGTGATATTTCGCAGAGATGACATCCAGCGGAGTTTGGAGTTGACTCCGAGGTATATCTGTCCACTGTTTCAGACTCTTTGTCAGCGAGGATTTGATTTCTAACCTCGATCCTTGTCAACAGCTTGACTTGCTTGGGGGTGACATGATCTCGGGCAGGGTTTAAAGTCTGATACTGATTGAGTTTGACTTATTGCTTTTGAGTTTATTTTTAATACATGTAGAGGTAGACTGTATGGAAACTTGGCATAGCTTGAAATACAGGATATGTTATAGACGCGGTCCCTAAACCTGTCCAAGGTCGCCTCGAATGAGCAATAGGCACTCTGTCTTGTCTAAAGTTCGGTGATCCCGCCAGCTTGACTTGGTCGCCTCCATTGCTTTTTCGCAACATGCATCAGCATTCCAAAAACTGCATGCTAGATCAGTGGGGATCTTGCATGACTAATCGGCCCGTCCGGATGTCAGGAGAAGGGAGCTAGCACCAGGAGAGAAACGGTTGCAGATTAAGATATCAACAAATTTATTTTTCATCAAAATAATCCCTTTTTCTTCCTGGTGCATGAAACATATGATGCAATGTTAATGACAGCCCTCACGACCGGTTGTGGGTTGTGAGGTTCAGGTCGACAGTCACCCTCCCCCCGTGTCTCGCGGCAGCCTTCCCGCCAACATCCACCCCGCAAACTCGGCTGTTGGGCCGCCGATCACGTCGGATGTGACCCTACTAGGCAATGGAACCACGGCATTGAGAATCACCTAGTGATTCAAGGGACATCTCGATAGACGTGCGGAGTAGTCCTCGCCAAGTAACAATCTTGACGAAACAGGCCCTTGAATCCACCGCCCCATCAAGATCTCCCTTTGCCTCGCAACCTGGCTACTGCAGATCCATGTCAAGTATCCCCAGATTCGCCTCACTTCTTGCGTGGGGTGCGATATCTAAATTTTGAATCTTCAAACTCTACGCCGGGGACTTGTCACGTCCGATTGCCAATCTCGGCCAAGGCTACTTCCTCGCCTCGAGCAATCGTATAAAAGGTCCTCTTCTTCTTCTCCCCGATTGAGATATTCAAACATGGTCTTGCCAGTCTTCCACTCCAGTCTTGTCCTATCATCATGTCTCCCATTCCAAATATCGACGAGGGCCTCTTTCAGCAGCACGCAAAAGATGTGGAGTCCCATATCGCAAAGCCCAACATCGATCCTAGCCATGCTGATCGTGCTGCTCAACTGATCGGTACCCAGCACATTGAGGTGACAGAAGAAGACGTGAGTTCGGAAAACAAGTCTCTTGATTGTCCCCGACTAACTTGTCAGAACAAACGTATTCGTCGGAAAACAGATAAGCACATTCTCTCCATCCTCGTTTGGGTCTACTTCCTCCAAATCCTCGACAAATCCGTTCTCGGCTACGGTGCCGTTTGGGGCATGCGTGAAGATACAAATCTCAGTGGCAACCAATATTCCCTTATCGGCTCCATAGCACCCATAGCCCAGCTGTGCTGGTTGCCGTTTTCGTCCTGGCTCATGGTCAAGGTCCCCCATCGAATATTCATGCCCACTCTGGTCCTTGGCTGGGGTATCGCTCAGGCCTGCATGGCCGCTTGCACCAGCTTTCACGGTCTTATCGCCACGCGATTTCTTCTCGGTCTTTTTGAAGCTGCCTGCCTTCCTCTTTTCTCTGTCATCACGTCACAATGGTACAGACGTGCTGAACAACCCATGCGTGTCGCTTGTTGGTACGGTACCAACGGTGTTGCCAGCATGGTTGCCGCTGCCTTGTCCTATGGTCTCGGGCAGATCAACAGCTCCCTTGCATCGTGGCGCATCCTTTTTCTTTTCGTTGGACTTACCACCGTTCTGACGGCCCCGGTGGTGTACTACTTCCTCGACAATGACGTTACTTCTGCGCGCTTCTTGACCGAACATGAGAAACTTCAGGCCATTGAACGACTCCGTGCCAACCAGACCGGAACTGGAAGTCGAAATTTTGTTTGGTCTCATGCATTTGAGGCGCTATTGGAGCTCAAGACATGGCTGTTTGTCGGCATGGCTTTCTGTCTCAATGTTACTGCAGCCGTGACCAACACTTTTGGTCCCATCATTGTCGGCGGATTCGGCTTCGATAAGGATGTTACTTCACTGCTAAACATTCCCTTTGGTGCTGTGCAGCTCCTCGTTATCATTCCTGCCTCGTATCTTGCACATCATTACCGCATCAAATCCATCTTCCTTATCAGTGTGATGTTGCCCGTTCTTGCAGGCGCAGTCATGCTTCATGAGCTCAGCCGCGATAAAACTGCGCCTTTGCTCGCAGCCTACTACATGCTCGCATTCCTCTTTGGCGGCAATCCTCTTATTGTATCATGGATGATTTGCAATATCGGCGGTACTACCAAGAAGTCAGTCATCATGTGCTTGTTCAACGTCGGTATCTCTGGCGGAAACATCGTCGGCCCTTTGCTTTTCAGTTCGAAGGATGCGCCCACCTACAAGCCTGGCTTGACCAAGACCATGGGTATTACTGGAGCCATGATTGGCGTGATCCTTCTGCAAATTGTCAACATGATGTTTTTGAACAAGTTGCAGGAGCGCAAGCGTGTCCAAAATGGCAAACCTGCTAAAATTCGAGATCTTAGTATGGAGCACCAATATGTTGCTAATGTGCAACAGGGTGAGGATGACGAGCTGGGGCGGAATGCTTTTATGGACTTGACTGATTCCAAGAATGATGAATTCGTGTATGTTTATTAGAGAAGTTTTATGGTAGATTTCACAACGACGTGTAAAGCGATCAAACCTGGTGTTCACTCAATTCTTTGGTTCCACCTGTGACCACCTCTCCTAAGTTATTGGCAGGCCCAGTATATCAGGTATTTTGTGTTCCTATGAGGTAGCTGAAGTGTGGACCTGCCATAGTGGTTTAATTATGCCATCATGAAACGGAACGTGTCGTGTTAAGTATTTAAGGTTTAGTTGGTGGAACGGTAAACGTAGCAGTCAACACATGTGGCGTCACACGGCAAACATTGTTAATCCGAGGGTATATCATATTGAGTTTTTACGCTACCGGTGGGTACCCATTCAACAAATCATAACAGTCGTGAAAGAGTGATGAATAGGCATTGCCGTATCCTACTGCTGCCACTTTTACAGGAAAGGGGCACGATTCTCTAAGGCCCTACCGCCAGATAGAGACGTCCACCGAAACACATCTTAAGCCGAATCCGTCAACTTCTCACCTCGCTCGATGATAGGCGCTGGCTTAGCAATCTTCTTACGAAGGATATGTCGCTTGATAAAGTAAGGGAGCCAGACCCTTGTCTCATACGAGAGGAACTGGCTGGTTGGAACGTTAAAGACCTCTGGAAAAGGTGTTAGCGATGATGTGTCAGAGAGAATGGGTGACTTACGGTCTAATTCCTCCAGGGTTAGCTGCTTAGTCTCGCGCACGAAGCAGAAGATCATGCCCCATGCGATGAGGTTGAGACCGGCGTAGAAGCCGACTATGGCGTTGTTAGCAGGTGCGATACCATCTTTCATCTTTGACTAAACTCACAGGCTCCAGTCGGGGTCATGGCACTCGTCATACGTGGGAATGTCAAACCCAGAACACCAGCTTTAGATTCAATTAGTATGGTGGTGTGAACAATGGGACTCAAGACTCACCGAAGGTGTTGTTGATGCAGACAGCCCAGGCCATACCCTGCTCACGCTGAATCGTGGGGAATACCTCGGCAGAGTACTGAAAAGCGACGGGACCTTCACCTAGAGAGTAGGCGATGGTGAAGATGTAGACAAACCTGATTTGTGAGCTGATATACGCAGCAGAGGAAGCGAAGGTGAACTTACAGAACGACAGGTCCAATCTTTGCGCCACGGCTGCCGTCGTGGTTAAGGAGGGATAGACCGGCGGCGAGTAGGAAGATACACATGATAGGGAAGGTCTATAGCTGGTCAGTCTTGATGGCGAATGTGTAACGAGTAAACTCACAATCAGACAGAGAGTTCGTCGTCCCTTAGTATCGATCAGGAATAGGGTGGGGATGGTGGCAACAACTTGGATGGCACCATATCCGAGGGAGGCATACAAAGCCTCAGTTTGCGTGTAGCCTGCGTTAACGAAGATGGTGGAGCTGTAGAAGGATATGACTGTGTCCTGTTAGTATTTATAGTGGAAATGGAGGTATATTCAACTCACTGTTGATACCACACATCTGCTGAGCAAGCATGACGGTGGAAGCACCATAGTTGGCACGTCTGATGCGTGGCACCGCGAAACAGTCCCAAAGACGTTGGAAGTACCCAGCACCACTAGCAACAGCCAATTCCTCCTCGTAGATGATCCAAGAGTAGTAAAAGTCCCTCGCAGCGATGATGTCGTGCGCGCGCAGGCGCTGCATAGATCGGAAGCCCTTGGCGTGCTTGCCGTGCTTCATCAACCAACGCGGCGACTCGGGGCAGAAGAAGATGCCGAGTCCGAGAAGGAAAGAGGGAATGAATGCAGATCCTAGTTGAAGACGCCATGCGATTTTACCGACGTCTTTGACGATGACGTTGGCACAAAAGCCCAGAAAGATGCCAATGACGACCCACAACTGCCAGAACATGACCAAGGCGCCACGGATCCGAGCGGGTGCCATTTCGGCCGAGTAGATTGGAACGGTGGCGTTCTTGGCACCGATACCGATGCCCATCACGAAGCGCACGGCGAAGAGTGTTTGCCATGAGTGAGTGAAACCAGAAGCGATGGGGGTAGCAGTCAGACAGCAGGCGGTGACAAAGATTTCACCACGACGACCAAGATAATGGTTTAGGGGATCAACAATGAAAGCGCCACTGTGGTTGTTAGCAATTGTTCATAATTAGTTGTGGTTATGACGTACATAAGGCCAGCAGTTAGGAAAATGATGGAGTTGACAAGACCAACAATCCATTGATCGTGAATACTGTTCTTTTCATCGAGACCGAATTCCGTTGGAAAAGACAAATTGGCACCGTTGGAACCAGTCTGATCCCATCCCTGGGTCGCTGCTCCAATAGCGCACAGCGAGATGGAGTACCAGAGCATCTTTGGGCCGTGCCACTTGTGATCTCTCTCGTACTCAAGCGCCTGGCGCTCACCCTCGGTAAGCTCCTTGACCATGTTGAACCTTTCCGAGTCGCGAGCAACAAGAGCTGCGCGACCGAAAAGATCGGCGTGCTCGGACATGCCGTGGTTCTCGGCAAATTGGCGCGCATCGTGGACGACTTGTTCGGGGGTGACGCGCTACAATCACATTGTCAGCAATCAATTGCACGTGGGGTAATTAATGAGGGTCGCGGGTAGAGCCGCCTGCCCAGACATTAAGCGAAGAGCCAAGAAACAACCCCGCGGCCAAGACGCCAAGAGGCCAAGAGATCGCCAAGCTTACCTTGAGGGGGTTCTCCACGATATTGAGAGCGGTCGATCCTCGTCGAGCACCGCCCGCTGGAGTATTGTCATGGGTCGCTCCATAAGCGTCCTTCTCATTATGAGACGCTCGAGGGACATCCGGTCCCAACTCTTTGTTATCCATTGTGAGAGTGTTGAAGGAGAAGAGAAGTTGTCCTGGCTGTGGAATGAAACAAAGCCAAGAAAACAAAAAGGGAGGGCAGATCAGCGGTAGATTAAATACCTGAGGGTCTTTTGCGACAAACCCCAGACTTGACCCCGGCTGTCTTACCCCGCCTTGGCCTTCATCTGGGGAAGAATGAGCATTGAGTTCTGGACAAGATCAGCACATGCCCGGCTCATCTCCAAAGCTAAGATCTGATGGTGGGAGGCGTTATTTAGAGCGTATCCACTCAAAGAGGATTTCTGACCACCAGAATTTGGAGATGGAGCGAGAATTGTGGAAACTTAAGGTTATGTTGGGCTTGAACAGGGGTCTTCAGTTTTCGGTTGTCCTTGGGTTGCACTGCGGGAGTCGTGTTTTGAATAAGAATGGGTTGTCACATGAGGGAATTTCGTTGACTTTAGATAGACTCGTGGGCGTGTGGTGACGGTGACAGCCGTTGATCTTCCACGACAATTCATGACTACAACGGCCAGAAAGTTAGTAAAGTTCATGTATCATCGACAACGGGCAAGACAATGTCTCGTACTGATGACTCCTCTTTCCCCATGGAGATCCCGCATTCCATTTACGATGGAGGAAAATTGGAGAAGCTCTCTCACGCCCAGACCAATAACGGGCTTTCAATGGGCACTAGCGAAAGCCACTGAACACCTTGAGATTTGGAGTCTGGGGTTCATGGGCAAGAACAAAGAGTACGTACCGATTAATTCGGCTGCCTAAACGTCATCGGCTATCCGGCACAGATGACGTAGTGGAGTCTTTGCCAAGGCATCTATATTCTTTAGTGGGGAGTTGATGCTATTATCTAGGCATCCGTTTAACGACACAGTAGCGTCTCTGTTTAACTGCGACCTTTACTTCTTTTGACTGTAGCTATTGTCTTGATGGTTCCAGATTCGCAATCGCCTCAACTATTGAGATAATATGCCTCAGAGGCGTCGCTGAACACACTGCCAATACGGTTTGCAGTGACATGTTGCACATTAATCCTTCTGCTGAAAACTGGTTGCTTGACGTTGCACTGGCTCTGCAGATATGCGCTAAACTTTCGAGGGTTACTACGGTAGGCTCATCCAATGAATAGTGTTTTCGATCCTCCAGCTTCTCCAATTCACCCCAGTTGATGAGACCACCATGGACGCCCATTTTCCCGTTTCAGTCTTAGGTGCGACATTGGAATAAGGGTGCCTAAAAGCGACGGCTGGAGCGGATGGTTCTTCATGTTGCTGCTCGTGCCATCTCCCTGGGCCCGAGTAATTATATCCTTTCTGTTGTGTGTTGTGGCGACTGGTCGAGACCCAAACTATTGAACTCGTGTGTGATGCTTCCGTTGTCTTTGCTGATTGTTTCGAGATGTGGGGAGAGACAAGAATCAACATGTAATTGATCGCCTGATGCTCGCGCACAGCAAAGGTCTCTAGCGCGCAATAACAGGCGTTAATCCCGTGTGCTATCTGACATGGATTGATAATCAATATTCGATTGGCCTGGTTCTATCATATCTCACCTTCAAGACTTCCTTCAGGCGGGCCCAATCACTGCTGGTGATGGGCCCCATTCTTGTTCAATTCAATTAAGGCATGATACCCCATGATCATCGTTGGCATTCTTTCAACAGTTACTACGTGAGTATACCTATTGTCTGTGGGTGTTGTTCAGTTTCGAAGTCATCTTAATCGAATCAATGTCGGGGTCGTAAATTGGTTCGATTCGTCATAAACCTTAAACATAAGCTTATGGGCCTGATGTGGCAACTCAATTGTCTTTGCCGTCCATGCACAAGATGAATTGAGCAGGTAAGAAAATGGTCGTATGATCACGAATGGGATCTTCTCCAAGAGATACCAACGGGCATAATTAAACCTTACGTCTCCGGGAATAAACGCCGTTGTGCGTCTACCAAGTACTCGCCCGGACCCAAAGAGTGTACACCTACGTCATAGCATCACCAGAATACCCGCTTATGGCGACCGCCCGACATGTTGCGAGGCTACAAGATATGCAGTTGAACTTATAAGTTACTAGGAGTTCGCAGATAGACTCATGAGTTTAGATAGACTCATGAATTTAGGTATGTGGCTTTGTATAGTGCGAAAAATACTGCCATGAGACTACCCTGTACCCTTGTCAGTGCAAACAGCTGAACGATGCAGTCACAACATAGTGATCTATTTACCATTTCAACCATACCTGGTGTATCCAGCGTGGAAAATACTTTAACCTGAGTATTTTGTTTACTGTCGATTGTGTCTTTACGCTCTCTGCTGGCCAGTCTGATGATATTGGCCAAAACCTACGATTAATTCCGATCAATTCGAAGTCGGACCAGTTAAAACCAGTTTTCACTGACGATAGCTCCTCCAGGTAATGGTCGGATCAAGGTGTAGTAACCAAATTATTGCTCGGAGACCTTTCGAAAATATTCCATCCAGAAATCCTACCAGGTATCGTCAACTGTTGTCGCCTGTGATTGGTGAAGTGAAAGGTTGTTTTCTCGCACTAAAAAGACAAGCTTCGAGGCCTCAGCCGATGCCACAGCCACATTTCTGGGCCGGAATTTGCGACTTGGTCTACATCCGAGGGAAGGGATTTGTGGGGCTGAGGCTTGGAGCAGACCTTGGCCGTTGAAGAGACTTTGATCTGGCCATCGTGATGCTCTTTGTTCTGCAGATGAATGAAGGTCAAGCGAAGGTAAAAAAGAGAAAGAAAAGAAACCCGATGTTGGTGTGGTTAAAAAGATATTTGATAGTAACATTTCATTACGGCATTGAAAGGACTGTGGTATCATGCGTATTCAGCAGCGGCGCCCGAAAAAATATATGCCAGAACCAATTCCCAAGTGTCGTGAAAGGTTCTACATAACCGCCAGATATAGAAGATGAAATAACATCATACGAAGCTATGAAACACGAAAACAAATGGACTTGAAGGAGGGATCGTGCCATAGAAAATCTCCTACAGCTTATCGCTCATCATTGTCTCCGTTTCATCACTACAATACGAAATACTACCAATGACGATGTTAGGAACATGACTATCGCAGTGTTTGTGGTCAACAACATCACTTGAGATAGCGTTAGCTTCCGGCTCGAATGATGAGACGGTATGAAGGGATACTTACTATCTTTCATATTCCGTCTCTTTCTTGCACTCGTTGTCCAAACTCTTCATACGCGCTTCACCCAGCGGATCGCTCCCGAACTGAACGAATTGGAACATTAGTGCTGATGATGGTAGTTGATGTTCGATCAGGAACTTGATGGCCCGGCTGATAGCGAACTTGACATGGTCATCGCCCAGCTCCCATATACCATCTGTGAAAATATAAATGCTTGTCGGTTTAAAGCAGTTCTTTTTCAGGACCCGGTTGAGAATTTTGTCGAGACATTGGCGTAGGTTGCATGTCCCATGTACCGTCTTGAACTTGCCGATCACCGTTTCGACTTCGGTGCTGTTCCTGCATGTGATGGGACCCTTGGCTACCCGGGATGCAGCATAGACCTCCATATCATCATTATCTGCCTCTTTAGCAACGTAACTGATGACTCTTGCCGTCTTCATCGCTTTCTGCCTGTGGGTTCGCATAGACTCGAAGTCGTCCAAGAGAAATATCTAGAATTTCCATGAGTCCAGAACTAGATCATGTTGAGACTGTGTACTCACTTGATCTCGTCCATCATTCTCCGAAATCTTGCTTCGGGCTTCTTGCATCCCGCGCAAGTTCATGATCTCGTCGGCTTTGTTGGGACTAGCCCCGAATAGACGGCCAATGAGCCCGCGGTTCTTTTCAGCTATCATTGGGTACAACTCATCCACCGTAATTGCCCTATTCCATGATGCAGAGGTGCCGTTTTCCTGGAAATTTCCTATGGCCTGCCCTGTTTGGCTTGGTTCAGCGGTCAGGGGGTATAGCATCATTCCCCCTTGTGGGAGGGGATATCCACTGAGGGTACTCGCCGGCATAATGGCCCGTCGTCCTGCAGGCGATCGGGTCGGTGATCTCCATGGATCATGGGTGCCAATCTTCGCAGGAACTGGGGCTGGGAAGATGCCATTCAACGATACCTGGGCGGCTAAACTACCCTTCCTGTTCTCTTCGAGTTTCCTGGCTGCGTAGGATCTGATTTGCATGGCGTCCGCCCGTTCTAAAGGACCGACAAGCATGCGATCGAGAATAATCTCACTGATGAGAGATGATGTCCAGTCACTAGCTCTCCTGTGCTTCAAGACTTCTTCGTGGACGTCATCAACCGATTTCAATCGATGTTCTCCATCATGAAACATACAGTCGTATCCAGCACATCGGAGATGTGAATGATTCGAAATCTCTGCTAACCTTTTGAGACGATACTTCTCCCGTTGTGCTTCGCCACCGATTGTCCAAATGAGAACATCGCTGAATAGAGCCCCGAGAGACCAGATGTCAGCTTTGGGAGATATCGCTACGTCACATCTGTCCTGGATTGGGAAATTTTGGAACACCTCTGGAGCAACTAAAAATTTGTCATGAGATTTCATCAACTGAAGAACTTTGAGACTGTACTTACCATACATCCTATTCCCTCTATTCCCTGTTGTTAACTTCTGATCTGAGGGTGACACCCTTCCCATCTCAGCTAGTCCAAAATCCGTGAGTTTGAACGTGACGTCAAAAGGGGAATGTCCATCCACCTTTGGGAAGACCAAGACGTTTCCTGGATGTATGTCTTGGTGTACACTAATGCTTGTCAGTAACTGGCAAGTATTGGGACAGTAATTAAACGTACCCGACAAGGGTCTGTTGCTGCGCTGAAATTTGTTGATAGATCATGCTCAAGATATGCAAGGCATCAAGAAGCTCCAAGAGCTGTTTCCAGAAGGTGCTGATGTCTTCTGGGGTCATTGGAAGATGAGTCATCGCCAGATAATCCGTAAGTGAACCACCTTCTGCGTACTCGAGTACAATAACGAACTTATGAGTTCCTCGAAAGAAAAAATTGGCGATGTGCTTTACAATACGGTCATCGTGTTTTTTGTCAAGCTTCAGGTAGACATCTGTCTCAGCCTTGTAGCGAAATTCCCCCTCATGGCCCTCATAGACCTTGAAGACAACCATGTTTTCCTGATGTCATTAGATATCGGGCATTATCAACTGATTGGAACTGCTTACCTTTGCCGCAGTGGATTCGGACTGTAAGTTAAGTTTATATTTGCGCAATATTGCTCCGTCGGGCGCGTTGCGTCTTTCCCTGATACTTCCTGCGTATGTGACAGGCAGGATGACCTTGGAGTCAAATGGTCGCTTGTAATAGCGACGTTCTGCAAAATAAGCAGGGCAAAACATCCATTGGTGCTCCAAAAATGAGTTTGACCAACCAGAAGTGCGCTGAAAGACCTGCGCATCGAAAGGAAGATTATGGTCGTCCAAGTTGGTGTTAGTCTGGATGAACCATGAGATCCTGTCGCAGCAGCCATTGTAGGCGAGAGTGGAGAATATTCGGAGGTATTTCTCAACAATCATGTCGGCATCCTCCGTAATCGGCGTGACGGGGCAGTTTAGGATGTCATTGACACGCTTCCTAGTCCAGTATTTCTTCAGGGCCGGAAGCGACACGTAGGGAACTACTTGATCCTCGCCGTTGACGCCGTTGACTGATACCCGGTCCACTTCGCCCCGAAAGTGGTCCACAAGCTGATCCATCCGAGCACTGAGACCTGTGTCAGCGCAAGCAGGGCGACTCTAGGCGTGGACATAGCAAGAAGTCCGGTAAGTATCACAAACATACCTTGACATGGAGAGATGGCTCATGTTGTGGCCTGGTGCTTCACTTATGATTTGTGAGGATAAATGCATCTATTAATATTGGGAACCAGATAATGGACGGGAAATTAGCGTGCAATGTCCTGGTGCCTGGCTGTTCTGCCACTGTACCCAACTACCGTATAGCCTTAGGAAACGACTGCCGCTGAGCCCCAGAAACGGATCCCAGTTCGGGCAAGGCAGATCGTGGGTCTGGTTGACTAGATGTCGGTAGGTACACAACTGCCGCAGCACATGACGTCGGACAAATGTAGGTTGTGTGTCTGGTGCATAGCCCTCTTCGAGGGAACTTAACGTGTTTTAAATTGTATTTTACTGAGTGTTATACTCGATTTTGAGCCATTAGTTGTTACTAAAAAAAGCTTTTCTAAGCTAATGTGACTTTTCCTTACAAATCCTAAGGCAAAGGACTATAAGGGAATGTATATTCGATTTATATTTATAATAATAAAAGGTTTAAAGTTGGTATCCACGCATCGGCGGAGGAATCAACACGCATGGACGAACGGACAATCTTGCGGACACATCTCCAATTGAAATAGTCAAATTTCTCTGCTCTGCTGGCGACAGCTCACGGGAGCCGGGCGGAGTGACGCCCGCCAAACGCCTTACCCAAGGCTGATGATTGCCTCACGCTTCAAGCTAACGCGGGGGTAGAGTACAGAAAACTTTTAATAAAAACCATATGCCCCGCAGCGGACATGATAAGAAGGCAAGGAAAAAATGCCCAAGCTGTGGCCTATCCCATAATGCTACACACTAGGCTGCACGCTCTGCTTCTCTCTCCAGTGAGCCTTGCGGGTCAAGATCTTGAACACTATGAACCACAATGTGAAGGTAACAAGCATGAGAAGGACGCATATGACCGAGAATAGTTTAAATGCTCCTTCATGGAATATTACAGATCCACGAACGTCGTCCGAGGCGTTGTTGATCTCGACCAGCCCACTTTGGAAGAAAGCCTTGGTAGGAGAAGTTAGTGGACCTCGGGCTTTAAGAAAAAACGTCGCAGCAGACTCACCACTACAAAGGTCCCAGGCAGAAATGCAAGGGTGACGAATGTCACCACATGCATCGAGATCGTTTCTTGCTCCGTCTTGTTTGCGATGCGCTCCATCTTCTCTGATTGGATGTATGAACTCTCGGTGAAGACGTGGCTGACTTGCACGCTGCGGTACTGCAGGATGCCATTGAACTGGAAAAACCCTCGTCAGAATGCCGCGCTAGCAGTAGTTGACTGAACACAAGACTTGTTACCAAAGCCTTTCCCTCCTGCAGCCAGGCCATCATAGACTCGACCTGGGTCAACCGAATTTCCAAGTTCTTTCGGATACGACCCACTCGCCGAGTAAACAAAGTCACATCTCTTTCGCAGAATTCCATCGTCTCAGCAGTGAAGCAATTTCTGCTTGCAAGGTCCCGGTAGTGCTCCGTAACATCTCGGAGTATTTGACGGTCCAGCTGTAGCACGACGCGAAAGCTCTCGAGCTGCTCGCCAAGATGGTGGAGATGCTGTACCTCCTCGATTGAGAAGGTACCAAGTACCATAAGGCTGTAAAGCTGCTTGGAGAAATCGTCAATGTGATGAGCTTGAGGCACCATGTTCTTCTCCGACGCCACAGGCAATATGGGCGGTGGGGCAGGCCTCTTCTGACCACCTGGAACAAGACACGACATGAGACCACTTTTCGGGCCAAGCCAATGTCTCAGGCTGAAGCCTGTCTTGCTTTTGTGCTTGTTATCCTCTGTGAGATTAGTGGTTCTTCTCAGCGCGTTCAAGAGGGGTGCTTCGCGGGACTCTGTGGAGTGGCTTAGGCTGGCCGCCTTGGCTTTAGTTAAAACTTTGCGAATCATTTTCTCAAAATCTGTGATGCATTCTTGCCAAGACTCATCACACCATTCAAGATGCATGAGGTGTATCTGCAGTGTTGCAGCAAACGACTTGGGCAAACCGTCAGCGGCAGTCGGCCTGAGAGCTGGATCCTCCGATATTGCCTGTTTGGTTCTTTCCTCCATGAGCCTATTGCCCTTTATGCTAAGCCAAAAGGACTTTCCAGTAACGAAATCGTATCTGTGGTGAATGGCCATTTGTCGAACGTTCCAGGTAACCTCCTTACTTGGGCCGGTAGACTTCTCGACAGACCTGACCAGATATTGGACAACATGGTCACGACCTGATCGGCCCAATCTGGGAATCTCTACGGTGGACCGCCTTGGTGCGTCAAGTGTGTCAAAGCCGTCGAAGCCGGTTGTGTGATAGTTCCTTGGTTCCTTTGTGAACCCAAAAGAAGACATGAGGTCCAAGAAGGACTCCGGAATCTGGTAAAATGAGGCAAGGAATAAAAAGCTTTCATGAGAACAGTTGAGTGGGGAACGTGAGTCGTCTGACTTGACAAATCTACGCGTCTTGAGCAAGCGAAGTGCAAATGTGCGGCATCAGGATAGCTTACATGATGCAGTAATGTGGGTCCTTACGGTTCTGGAACAGGTGTTTCTCCAAATCAGAAGGACATTCGATGACCTCTTCGCGGTATGCTGTAGCATGTGAGTAAGACGCCGAGCAGAATTATGGAAGCGTTACTTTTGACACATTGACTCGGCTCGATGAGGCACGTACTCTCATGAGTGGGATCGAACAGTCTGGCTTTGGACTGTTTAAGTTGCGTATGTGAGGTTTCGAGGAAATGTTTCCTTCGGGATGGTCGCTGTAAATTGCAGGGATAAGTAGACCAACGCCTGCAGCACTCAACTAGTAGGTCGTAGGTATCCATGGTATGAGATCGCTTCAATTGTAGATTGTAGCCTTGATTTACCTCAGAGATTGAAATATGGCTGTCAACTCGATATTGAAATGGTGAAATTGATTGATAATGTTTTACAAAGGGTTTGCAAGGAGCTCTTATATGATGAAATGAAACGTATCCCACCATTGTAAGACTACATGACCACCAATCACTATTCAATAAAAGCTATGCTAGGATAGCCTGCCGACACAGTACGGTGTGGTGATCGATTCCATTACTAGGCCCACTCCTCACATTACTGGGGCAATGTGCTCTGCCCTCGAAGTCGAAAGATTTCTTCGTCGTCGACCTATTTCAGCCACTGTGAGTTTTTAATCCCATTTCTGATGTTCAGACTCACATCTGTGATCTCTTCATTGGCGGGCAAGTTGAAAACAAAATAGCCATTCCTGCACTATGATTTGTGAACCATTAGCAAGTTATCAATCGATACTTGGGGGGCCCCACTTGAACCTCAATTGTCGAGTCGCTGAATCTCTTGCGCAGCCAGGCTTCGAAGACCTGCGGCAGAAGCTTGTAGTCTGGGTACTGTTTCTCAGGCATGTTTGCTCTAGCTCAAGGCTGACACCGATCTGTAACGCGTTAGAGATTTTATAAGGCATATTTCGGGCGCTTTGCCATCTTTTTAAATGCTTGTAGCAGAGCCTCGAAGCGGTTGAAATCCAAGACATGCCAGGCGGTGTAGTTTTGTTTGTTGCACATAATCTGTAATGCAGGATGTCGTTGACCGACAGAAGAGATGGGGCCGATCAAGGCGCTCATTGCGACACGACTTCCTTGGCCAGATTATGGTCGGTGAGACAGCCGGCTATGGGTTTGTGGGTAATCGGGCTGTGGTCGCCTTGTGATTGTTTCTCTAGCTTCTGACATTTCCTGCAATAGAGGGTGTATTTGAACTGGAAAGCATAAGTATGGAAAGCTGCCGAAAGATGGATGCAGGCGTTCTGAACGGAAATATGGCTGTGGTTGAAATGATAGTAATTGTCAGGTGGCACACGATTCTTTCAATGTCAACGCGCAGAGACATGCAAAGCTGCAACAATGGTCATGCTGCTAGGCACTTCGAAAAATCAGGCGACCAATGAAATTTTGATGTTTTGTCCAGTAATTTCGTGGCTTTGTAAGCTCATGGCGATTGGGCGATCTGCCTGGTTGAGGCTAAGTGGCATGGAGAGTTGATCCTTCAGCCGCACGAGATAGTAAACAACGCATCCGAGTAAGCGCCGAGACAAAGCTTGTGAAGTATCACATCAGAGGATAGTGTCAAGACCTTGAGAGAGCTGACTTGAAATTGCGCCAGTTCACTTCAGGTGTATAAGTCACTGTTTAGGCGGGGTTTTGCTGATCGGTCGCGCAAGCCAAGAAACGCGAAGCCTCCAATTCGCCGCCTGGGCTCTGATGCCGAGACTGTGAATCAAATGTCCACATCTGACCGAACACCTCTGTTTCCAGAGATAAGCGCCTACGATGAGCGGTCAGAATATGGTACGTCTTCTACCTATGATACTCAACAGGTGCTAAATCCCAGGATAGCACCCGTAGAGCTCCAAGACATGGCGAGGCACGAGGCAATACTTCCTTCTGTAAACCAGGCTACTGAGTCTCAAGTCCACGTGTCTATCCCGCCAGGATTAGCCACTGCTGCTGGTCTCGAGCTTGACTCCACCACGGAGCAAAATAATTATGAAATGACACATTTGACCTGTAGGTCCCTCAGCTTCTGGGTCGCTCATATCAACGATCGCCACTGACACGCCATACAGATACAGCCATCTCAACAGATGCGCAGGTATTCCATGAGAACCACCATCTTCGGCCCAAGCGTTTCAAGTACCCTCGACATACAGAAATCCTCGTCGGCATTACAGTTTACAACGAACCGAAGCACCTCCTCCGCCGTACGTTACGAAGTATTGTTCAGAATCTCTGGTACCTTAACATCCGTCCACAATCGAAAACCTGGGGAAAGGGCTCTTGGACTAAAATCGTGGTTTGTGTTCTTATTGATGGTATCGAATCAGTGAACCCTGGACTTCTCGACGTCCTCACTAGTATCGGGCTGTATCAGAATGGTCTTTGTAAGAGGTCTACAGAGCAGGGAGACGAAGTAACAGGGCACCTCGTAAGTATCTCTTCTGTTACCTGAACCGAGGATGTGTCTAATGGCGCCGATTTCTTTTTCTAGTTTGAGTATACATCTCACCTGGGAATGCATCTCGGGTGCACAGCTGAGGATGAAAGCCCAAACTATGCCGCTGAGTCACGGCCGATGAAATTTCCAGTACAACTGATGCTACTTATGAAGGGTTCAAACTGCGGCAAGCTAAACTCATACAGATGGCTGTACAACGGATTTGCGAGAGTCTTGGAACCCAACATCACGGTGCATCTTGACGTTGGTACAAAGCTGGGCAAGCAAGCACTCTACAAGCTGTGGAAGGAATTTGATATGGAGCCTATGCTTGCAGCTGCCTGCGGAGAGATCACCTGTTCTATGGGCGGGAACTGGTTCAACCTGCTAAATCCGATTGTTGCGGCGCAGAATTTCGAATACAAGGTTGGATTCCAACTTGATCGAACGTTTGAGTCTGCAACAGGGTTTTTGTCCCTCTTACCGGGAGCATGCTCCGCTTATAGGTACGTGATCTCCAGCAAAGTTCCATCTCGTCACTGACACTTACAAATCTCTAGGTACGTGGGAAGTGCTGGAAAGCCACTCGAAGATATGCTTCTCGGCGACCCGACATGGATACAGGGCCAGAACCGGGACCGTCCCACTCTGTCACCAGTCAATCTGAATCGCCATCTCGCTGATGACAGAGTCATTTGCTTCAGAATCCTCAGCAAGCCAAACACGCGATGGATCTTGAAATACATTCCAGTGACAGCCACTACCGATATCCCCATGACCACAACGGATTTCATCAACCAGCGGCGACGATGGCTCAACGGTGCCTTCTTCTCCTCGATATATGTCTTGAAGAGATGCGGGCACTTATGGAGATCAGACCATACTAGGATCCGAAAGCTGGCCTTTTTCGTTCCTCTTCTTCACAGCATACTAGCTCTCGTCCTAGCTTGGTTCTCCTTGGCAGCGTTTCTGCTCACGACTTTCACTATAAATACGATTTCGGGAGATCCCCCGAAAGATGCACCAAGTGGCGGGTTCCCCTTTGGAAAGGCAACACCGATAGTGAATGCTGTCATTCAGATCGTGTATCTAGCGACGGTATTATTCCAGTTCATATTGGCCCTTGGAAGTCGCCCAAGAAACCACCGCATCAGTTACGTCATCTCGTTCGGCATATTCGGACTGATCCAGGCTTATCTGATCATGAATCTGATCTATCTAGTCAAAAGAGTTTCTGATTACAAAGCCGATGATACAGGGGCAAGTAACTATGCCTACATCGGGGAGTTTTATGCCGATATTGGACAGAGTACAATCATTGTCGCCGGCTTCTCCGTTTTTGGTGTTTATATCTTCAGCGCTCTCCTGGCGCGTGATCCCTGGCACCTCTTCACATCTTTTGCACAGTTTCTCTTTATATCATCATCCTATGTAAATATTCTCAATATCTACGCTTTCAGTAATACGCATGATGTCAGCTGGGGAAGGAAAAGTCGACACGAAGATACCGAGGCAGGTCAGCGACAGGAAGGGCAAAGACCAGCAGCTATTGAACGACGATTTACTTTTTCTGACCAAGATCCGAACATAAGATCAGCAGACACACAACGAGATGAAACCCCTGAAGCAAGAAACAAGGAGTATCAAGAGGCACTGGCTCGAGCAACAGCTGAAGACGAGACATTCAGTCGTGACAAAAAGCGCCCACAGGTGCTCGCAACTGCAGACGCTATGATGGAATTTCGTACAATTATACTCGCATCATATATATTCTCAAACATTTTCGTTTGTCTTATCGTTTTGAATGACAGTCTGAAGATATTGTGGTGGTTGGGAGATTCATACTGGCACAAGGTCTGGTTCTTCCGTATCTGGCTTTGGGCAAATTCGATCAGCTTTCTCATCAGGTTCGCTGGTTGTTTGTGTTATCATGTTGGGAAGGTTTTTGGTTGGATTTTCCTCGGCACTTCTATATAAGATCACATTTTCCTGTTCCTTAGTCTATGTTGTAGGCTGTTCTGGCGGTCTTGGAGAGAAGTAGGATCTATTATCATCGCGTTCGCGGGTAACACAAGGAGCCGATTGATAGCCAAGGCAGTGTTAATCCCCGGTCGATGCAACTCACATGTTACTCCTGCTATCGAGATAAATCTTGATGGTTACGCGTGGTGAATGACTTGGAATCTTGTGACTCCGTTGACTTGTGCTTTGATTTACTCAAGCAAAACATGAAGTTCCTCTGCATCATGGTTCCTCCAACCGACTTGATTGTCTGAACCTTCACGAACATTGACAATACAAACTTCATGATTCAGGCAACGACTGGATGACCCTCGGACCCCATCTGACAAATGATTATTTTTTTGACGCAGCAGATGTGATATGCAGACTCAGGGAGTAGCGTCGGGGCGTCGCGTATATGTACCACTTATTGAACATAAATCGCGGGAATCTGCATGCGCTTGCTATTTATGTGGAGATGCGAAGGGTGAAACCAGTATGTAGGAGCTGTCTTTGAAGTGATCAAGAATTAAAAACACTCGAGTGAGTTATGATGCAACTACAATTTTGACTTGAAGAATGAAAGGTCTCGTGGACTAATCACCTCGGCCTTGATCTCATCCCTTGACCTCTCCACATCCTTTTTCACAAGCTCCGAATATAGCTGCTGTATCCTCTCTGTAACAACACCTCTCTTTCCGTCACCGATCACTCGACCGTCAATCTCGGTGACATGGATTTGCGAGGGGAAAGTCCCTGTGCAAAAGGCCTCATCGGCACCATAGGTCTCGGTGAGCGTAAAGTCGAGTTCTCGAACGGTGATGCCGTTGGCTCGACATACATCGATCGTCTTTTGACGAGTGATCCCTTGCATCTGGTTATCTTTGGTAGGGGCCCAGACTTCATCACCCCGAACGATAAAGAAGTTGACCGAGTTGCATGTCTTGACAAAGCCTCGCAGGTCAAGCATCAGAGCCTCATCCACGTTCATCACATTCGCATGGATGCAAGCTTGCACATCTGTCGCTTTTGAAATGTGATTCCACTGCTCGTCCTTGACGTCTGGTGGTCCGCGACGAACCCAAGTTGTAGCGAGTCTCAAGCCTCTTGACTTGGAATTGGGGTCAACGGCCTTGGACTCGGGAATGATGACGATGAGGGGAAGGCCGATGTTGACTTTGGGGTTTTGGTATGGAGTAGCCTTTAGACCACGGCTCACAACCAGCCTGATGTGGACATGCTCATCGTCTCCCATGTCGTTCGCATCCAGTGTTTGGTGAACGAGGTCTAGAAGATCGCTTTTCGACAAACCGAGATCCATGTACATGGCTTTCGCTGACTGAAAGAGGCGATTGATGTGCTCTTTCGCAAACTGAACTCGGCCCTTGTTTGCACGAATACCTTCCTTGACCAATGTTAGTTCATTAGGTGCATGGTTTTCCTCGACTAGACCTTACCCAGATGCCATCGCCGATGAGGAAATTCGAATCAAAGACTGAGACAACAGCTTCTGCTCGGGGCACCAACTTGAACTCGCCAGTCACGCCATCGCGAATTCCAATCTGAATTTTGGTCAGTAGATACCAAGTGCATACTACATGAATTCACCTACTCGAATGGAGGCATTCTTTGCATTTGGTACCGAGCTATGCGTCGAGCCTCCATGGCTTCCCTGCTTTGCGTTCGTCATATTCGCTGTCAATTGAATGCTGTATATGGGGCCTGTATTTCGTGATAACAAGATGGAATGGTTCAATCCAGTCAAATATTACCTTTCTGCGAACTTTAATACGGCTCGTGTTGAGATATTCCGACCGTGTTGTTGAGCTCGGTGTCCACCGGGAGGCGAGTTCGGCTGTGGCCGAGCTGACTCGCGGCAATAGAGTAGCATGCGATAAGGCTCTGATCATGCGCTCATTCTTAGCTTACGCCATCAAGGAATCTCAGACTTTGATCCCACTGTAACTGACAAAATGGCTGTGAAAATTTGAGGGTAATTTACTAGGCTGTTTGAAGGGTTTATTTTGCTCCTTTATTCAGAGTTTTCGTCTTCTAATTCTTTCATAGCTCTGTTACAAAAATCGGCCAACTATCCACTGTAACTTGACGTGATCGCAAGGCTACCTGATCGTCATCGGCATCAATTCTGGTTCGCCCACTATCACTCCCAGGCCCAGATAACGAGGCGGGGTGATAGGCTAGAACTCCCAAAAGCAGTAAAGTCTCCTCGGTAGCGTCCGAGTAGTGAGCTCGGTGGTGACCGAGCGTCTCGTTGTACACCGAAGCAGCGATAAACTCCCCGTTGCAGCGAAATTGCCCCCACTAAACCCGGGGAAGTGGTAGACTAACTCTTGAATCTTGAAAACCCATAAAGACGACCATGCGAAGCATGCATAGATTGTCGAGGACCCTCTAGTCTCGCCTCTAGACTTGGAATTTAATCGATAAATCAACATCATGTCGCAGACTCCCAAGACAGAGCAAGGCCAGGCCAAGGATATGGCTCAATCTGTCGCTTCTGACCGCGAGCATGATGAGGTTCTTGTGCTTACCAAGGCGCAATCGAAGCGCCTGCTTCTCAAGACAGATTTGGTCGTGATGCCACTTGCTGTTTTGAGTATGACACTGGCTTTCTTGGACAAGGTAGGTCTGATCACTCAACTTTGACCAATTGCTTGCTAAATGTTTGAAGAATGCTTTGGGATATGCCGCCATCTTCGGTATCAAAGAAGACGCACACCTAAAGCCTCAGGAGTACAGCTGGCTAAGCAGCATCTTCTACTTTGGTTACCTAGCCATGGAGTTTCCCAACCTGTGGTTAATGACAAAGATTCCTATCGGCAAGTACGTCGGTGGTTGTCTCACTCTATGGGGCGTTGCCTTATGCTTCATGGCCCTTTGCCATAACTTTGCTGGACTGGCGACCATCAGATTCCTTCTTGGTGTCTTTGAAGCTGCTGTGTTGCCGTGCATGATGATCATCAACTCAATGTGGTATTTGAGGAATGAGCAGCCCCTTCGAACTGCATTTTGGTACAACACTTTTGCTGGTGTTTTTGGAGGTATTCTATCTTATGCTATTGGTAAGATCAATGGCTCGCTATCAACCTGGAAGGTTAGTTGAGTATTCAGGATCTTTTACATGGTATCCGCATACTAATGAAGCACTGCAGTATATCTTCGTCATCTACGGAGCCTGCACCATACTCGCGGGTGCTCTCGTCTTCTTTGGCCTTCCCGACACCCCGTCGAAAGCATGGTTCTTCACGGAGGAGGAAAAGAAACTTGCTATGATCCGACTTGCGCCCAACCAGACCGGCATTGAATCAAAGAAGGTTCGTGACTTACAATCACTATCACCGTTCCTGTGCTTACATGATATCAGAAATTCCAGACCGCACATATTCTGGAGGCTCTTCGCGATCCCAAGTGCTATTGCATCTGGCTCGGCGTTTTTGGCTATGCCCTTGCAAATGCTGGTATCACAAACTTTAACCCTCTCATCATCGCAGGTTATGGCTTCAGCAAGACAAAGACCGTTTTGATGGCTACTCCCCAAGCAGCCGTTGCTATGATCAGCCAGGCCATTCTCACCACTATCGCGTTTTTCGTTCCTAACCTTCGGTGCATCTTCTGGATCTTTGGTGCCCTCATGGGCTTAGTTGGAGCTGTTATGGTCCATTCGCTTAATGTTGCGACACAGCGAGATGCGTCTCTCGCGGGCGTGTACCTGATGGGATTCTACAACGTCCCTTGGGTCTTCCTCCTCAGTCTGTCATCCTCCAATACTGCTGGAGCGACAAAAAAGAGTTTCATGGGTATCTCGATCGCAATTGTCTACGGTATGCTTCACCTCTGGTTAATGTCATCAAATTATCCCCACTGACCGATGAATAACAGCTGTTGGCAATATCGTCGGCCCTCAATTCTTCCTCGACAGACAAGCACCTACGTATGCACTCGGCATAGGTTCCATGCTCTGTGCATTCGCCTTGATGGCCGCCACTGGTCTGACATACTATGTCCTTTGCGCTGTAGAGAACAAGAAGCGTGATAGTCAATACGGCAAGGCACATGATGACACCGATGCTGGACTGGAAGCGGAGAGGAGTGATATGACAGATTGGGAGAACCCCAACTTCCGATATACGTACTAATAGGTTTCGGCTTCCTGTATGGATTTTTGCTTGCTAAGATAACTCAATACTATTGGTCTCTTGCCACGACTATTGACCGGTAAATTATTATTGTTGGTATGCGTAGACCACCCACACTGAACTATGATATTACGGATATGCGTCGCGTGATATAACACGAATAAATACTATCTATAGGGTATTCTAAGAAAGCTGATTTTATCGTAACATAAGTTTTAGGATGTATTTACGTTTTTGTCCGCCCTAGGGTTGATCGTTATGTAATTCCGCTCCGTTATGGCGTTGAGCTTTCATGTCTCCACTATTTCTGACTTGGTCGTGAGAGATTTATGGGGTTGACTTGGTAGTTATCCGTTTGTTTGACGAAGAAATAGTCAAAGCAATATCGGCACCCTAATCCATATCATGCCATGCTTTCAAGTCTTGAACCATCCGTTTCCAAAGCATGCAGTCGGTGTCGTTTACGCAAGGTGAAAGTAAGTCTATCACCAGACGGATGCGATGGGAGGTTTTGGTTAACGCAGAGGCTTCAGTGTGACCTCAATGTTCCTCAATGTACAGCATGTGCGCGACAGAACGAGTCGTGTAACATCACGGATTGTGTGTCTTACCCTTATGCGGTTGTAAAGGCCCTACAAGATAGGATCAACGACCTCGAAGCAAGGCTGAGATTAGGTACAACGCCAAATGAGACTGTCGCTGTACCCGAACTTGAACCTTTGGACAGGGATCTTGAGCCGCCTGCTGATCTACAGAAGGAGGCTGAAGAGGTTGGTTTTCTCGCAACGGGAGGATCAGATCTATACTCGGGGAGTAAATATGGTGAGTCAAGATTGCTTGTCGAGAATGTCTGCACATCTTGCTGATCATTGGTCCGCTTCAGTCGGCAGCGCGGCCGGATCGACATTTGCGAGGATCTTCTTCAAACAACTCAATCTCATTCCCTCGTGGCATTCGGGGGTCCAGGGAAGTAGTCTTGAACAGCCCCTCTGCGAAGCGACTGCAGCACTCCCGCCTCAGCCTATTGCGCGGGCTCTTCTCAACATTTACATATCTAGAGTACACATCTGGTGGCCATTTTTACAGCTTCCCCATTTGAGGCGGATATTTCAGCGCCTCTATGAGAACCCGAGGCAATGTAGTGACCATGAGAAGTTTACGTTGTTCGCTGTTCTAGCGCTAGCAAGCTGTCAGCTTGACGCAAAGGATACCCAGTCTCCAGCAATGTTGGATCTTAATGACACAGCTGCATATTTCCAGACCGCATTGCGCTTCTTCAGTAACTTCAGCGACCACCCAAGAGATCTCTTTGGGATACAAGCTGTGCTACTTCTGGCAATATGGATGTTGGATTCGTCTCACAGCAGCCACAACAATGACCTCTGGCAGGTCAGCCGCTACATCATGTCAGCCGCCATCGAGGCGGGGCTCCACCGTCACAACAAAGACTGGGGTTTCACTGCTGAAGAATTGGAGATCCGGAATAGGACATGGTGGTGTGCATACAACCTAGAGCGGTCAGTTGTCTCACTTAATCGAGAGTTTTGACTCGGCTGACCTCGCAAACTAGCCAAGTTGCGACCCTGACGGGCAGGGTTTTATCAATTCGAGACCATGCGGTTCACGCCATGTTACCCGATACTGCCACTTTTGACGCTCTCACACCTGTTGAGATTTCTGTGGCCCCTGTGCTTCACAAGCATAATGTTGAGATCGTTCGACACATGATTACTTTACGGAGAATTGGTGGTCGCATCCTCGAGTCAATCTACATAGCGAGAGGGCCGAGTGGCACGGCTATGGACACAACATTCCAGCAGATCTGTGCGACTTCTGATCAAATACGGAGGGACCTTGAACTCTGGGAGCAGCAACTGGAAGCAATGTCACTGAAGCCATCTCGGGAGTACTCCGGGATGAAGGTTGAGTATTGCCTTTTGCAGCTCCTACTACACAGGCCATCGCCAACATTTATGGTACCATCACGACAGATGGCTTCTTACTGTTCTAAAGCTGCATCAACTGCGATCAGTCAATGGACCAAAATTGACAGTGAATATGGCATTTCTGCCATTTGTCGAAGTTTTAGACAACTGCATGACATAATCCTCGTAGGGTTAGCTGCTCTTTACTGTGATTGGTGAGTCTGACAAGCTGAACTCTGGAATGCGACTGACGTGGCGATCCCGCAGGCAGGCCATGGCTTTAACTCAGAGCGAAGATGAGGTTCAAAGGTACCGTCGGCATTTCAATGACACAGCGACCTGTCTAGACCTGATCGATCGTGGAGTGACCCAGATGAGGGCACCATATTGGAGAAAGTACAAAGACCTGTTCCAGGCTGTGAGAAACAAAGTTTATGCCAAGACGAGTTTCACAGGCATGACTCCAGGGGCAATGAGCTCGAGCATAACCCCTGGCTCAATATCACAGGGACTCATATTTAATCCCAACGACGATATCATGTTCTCTATGGGCGATGGAGTAGAGGCTTATGTCAGCCAGGTGAATGAATTCTTGGATGGTGGTGGTTTTAATGTTGATGAGGCCCTTGATGCCTGGTACGATGCTTTGATGGGAGAGATACAAAATGGGGACACCCAAATGATGGGATGACATTGCTGGGGAGGAACACGTTGGTAATTTTACTGCAAGTATTTCCAATTTGAGGATGAATGCGGATGTTTTTCCGCTTTTGTCTTGTATGTGTTGTCAAAGGTCATGACCTCGGGAAACCTTCCACATCTGAAGGCGGTATGTAAAGGTCTGAACAAGGCCAAGGATATGATTTGACTCGTCATTAATCCACTTGGTAAGGTGGTGAACATGCAACTCGTCAAAAGGCTTGATCAACGCCGCGGGGAGTATAGTCACTCAGCTCGTCTCGATCGATGAGAGCCCACGCGTTACAAATGTCCCTCTGCGTTAAGACTGGCCCGGGATGATGCCCCTGGACTACAGTCCGTACTTCACGGCCCCGATTCCTACCCCGAGGCTCATGAACTGAATGGTTTCCCTGACAGATTTAATCAGTCGTGTGTGGGATGGAAGCGCAGACGGTCCAAGGATGTCCCGGTTTCGAGTGAGAACATAAAACCCATTTGCTTTCTTCCAGGGCTTTAGCCTATGCTAATCACCTACATTCACTCCCCTGGCAGTTCAAGTGCCGAAGACCTGTGCTTTGACTCGGTCTTGGGTCGCCGTATGGATTACTAGAAGGAGATTAGCGGACTTTTCTCCCCTTAAACAAGCGGCCTTTATGCGTTGCAACTCGAGATTAGTTAGCTCTCGCGGGTTCAAGGAGAATTCCGACTGTTGTGTATGGAATGCCTCGAATCGTTGAACTCGGCAATTCATCTAGGGTAGGGTAAGAGGAGAGTCTGGGCAGCCAAGATGTGATCTATTGGGGGGACGAGCCTTTTTCGAGGTGGGCAAAAAACATTACTGGAACCGGGAGCATGCAGCGACTACTGGAGTCTTACCCGATGGTCCGTGAAGTGGGGTGAAGAAGTATAGCAGAGATGTCGAGTCCCCTGCAGCCCTGGATCACTGAGGGCGGACCCACTGTGTGTTCTGGAGGACACGGCAATTGTACATGCACAGAGGGTATGTATTCCAAACCTTACTGCTCTCGGGGTCGGGCTCTACAAAAAATAAGACGCTGGCTCGGGATTTCAATTATACACCGTGACGAGAGGGGCTATGTAGCCCGCAAGGGTTGACCTTGAAGGCGAAGGTAGCTGTCGACCGTTGACGACGCTTGGATGCTACTCCGTTAGGCGTGCAAAACCTGCCTGCCGAGCGAATCATGAAACTGGACGAAGGTCCTTCTGTGACTCATTAGGTAGCGTATAGAATGCTTCACTCATCTGCCGGCCTTAGTATTTGAAGTAATTAAATATGTGATCTAAGTATATCACGCCAGGATGTGAAGGCTCCAACATGTTGATCTGGCTGTCTCCTCCGTGATTATATCTAAAAGTTTGCATTAGACTCTTGCGACCAGGAACTTGTAGATATTTTGATATTGAAACATGTTTCTCAAGCCAACGTACAAGAGTAAACCTTTGCCAGTAATCGTTTGTTTATTGCTATGTGTAGCAATCACGATCTCCGCCCGCTCACTTCACTTTGTGCTCGTCAAAACTCCGCAAGAATTCTGCGGAGTTTGATAAGTTGTGGGTCTATAACCTGAATCGAGAGACTTACATGCGCTGGGCCGACCAAGACAGGACCAAAACGATGCATCATCAGTCTTGATTTACGTATGATGTATCCCGAATGCGATTATTCGGATAATTGTCCAAGTGGCCAGCCTTCGCCAGACGCATACGACGGATCCACAACGGTCACGCTGGCGCATAAGACGATTCTTATTAAGATATGCCGGTATGCACTCCCATGTCCGTGGCATTGCATACATGACAGGTCAATTCCGTTCTTCAACCAGTGAATCGAGTCATCCAGGCAGCGTAGCCCTGCTTCTGAGTGTAATTTCGCCAAGTCTTTACGAGATATCCACTCAACATGCGTCAGTGGCTGGGCGAACAGGACGCAGCTCGGGATCGGGTCCTTAAAGGTCCCCGTTACATGAATCTCGGGCCTCAAGCTGGCACTAGGTGCAGATCATTCACGCCACTCCCGATTTAGTTCTGTCGATCATCTAAGGGTTTTTGAAATATAAAACATTTACATCGTGACAGGAATATCTGCTCATCGCACTTAGGATACCAAGACTCGGAAACCATCTCTCATGTCGTCCTATCTAGACCTCATCCTGGGCAACCCCCAGTATGCCATCTTCTGTGGCATCTCTCTATTCACTTTTTTTGCGATAAGATACTCTTTGCTCAGCCATGTCACACGCTTTCCGGTCTTGAATCCCAAAAAGCCACTGGAGCTAACAAATAACCGTGCGATTCGGGAGTTTATCAGCAACAGCAAGAATATTCTCGCTGAAGCGAGATATTTGTACAAGACAAAGCCGTACAGAGCATATACAGACTGGGGCGAGGTCGTCGTGATCCCCCCTGAGTTTGTAGATTCCCTCAGAAGCCATAAGCAGCTAAATTTTATAATTCCTGTTGGAGATGTAAGTCGTCTTCCTTGACGGCTTGAGATTCCAAACCCTGATTCAGTAGGATACGCACTCATATATTCCCGGATTCGAGCCTTTTCGTCCTGACCCATATCTTATAACGGTTATCAATAAATACTTGACCAAAGCATTGAGTTGGTTCCCGTTGCCAGTTTTCCTTCTGACTTACTGACACATGTGGTCTAGCCAAGGTCACAGGGCCCCTCTCGCAGGAGGCATCTCTTGCTTTCAGTAAGGTTCTTACCAACTCAACAGGTAAATAGCATACTTTCTCTCCACAACTAACCGATTCAATACTGACATTGACGGTGATTTCAGACTGGCATGAAGTGAATCCACAGCAAGATCTTGTTCGCATTATATCACGTATGTCTTCGCGAGTGTTTATGGGCGAATCCCTCTGTCGAGATGACGAGTGGGTTAGGACCAGTAGTGAATATACCGTCCAAGCCTTCAACAGCGGCGATATTCTGCGTACACACCCTCGATGGTCGCGGCCTTTTGTACATTGGTTCCTTCCATCTTATTGGGTTCTGCGTAAGAGACTGGCTGAAGCACGTCAATGTTTGAAACCACATCTAGAACGTCGCAAGGTTATTGAGGCAAAGGCCAGAGCACAAGGAAAACCTTCACCTTTCGACGATTCGATTGCATGGTTCGAAAAGGAAGGATCCAAGTGCCACCCAGCACTGACGCAAATCTCGCTAACGCAGGTTGCTATCCACACAACGACCGACTTGCTCATGGAAACACTGTTCAACATCGCTCAGCATCCTGACTTATTTCAACCTCTTCGTGAAGAGATTATCCAGGTACTAAGCACAGAGGGTCTCAAAAAGGCTGCTTTACAGAACTTGAAACTCATGGACAGCGTCCTGAAAGAATCTCAAAGGCTGCGACCCGTTTTACTTGGTAAGTGACTCACGTGAATCACAAGGTCCATTCTAATATCTTCTCAAGGTGTGTTCAGAAGGCTAGCTATGGCAGATATTACCCTTCCAAACGGCGATATCATCAAGAAAGGGGAAAGGATTGTATGTGATACTACTCACATGTGGAATTCCGATTACTATAAGGAAGCTACAAAGTTCGATGCCTATCGATATGTACGAGCACGGGAGGCATCTGAACATGCCCAGCATGCTCACCCTCATCTTGTCAGCACTAGCTTCGATCATATGGGATTCGGTCATGGTAATCACGCGTGTCCAGGGCGATTCTTTGCGGCAAACGAGCTCAAGATAGCATTATGCCATATGCTATTGAAATATGACTGGAAGCTTAAGGATGGTGTGCGTCCTAAGCCATCTGGGTTTGGAATGTCATATCTGCCGGATCTTCAGGCTAAGCTGTTGGTTAGACGACGGATTGAGGAGCTGGACATTGATTCTATCGAGAGTTGAGGGTTCGGAGTGCGAAGGATGAGACAGATAAAGGACTTACTAAGTAGCTTTACTGGCAGAAGGATCTGTACATACAGAGCAACTTGCTAAAAACGCTCTCCACTCAAGTGTCCGTCGCATAAATCATCCCAGGAAGTGCGTAAACAGAAACCCGAGAGCCAGACCGCTTTGAATGCTTCACAAGTTGTTCCCTCTTGTACTACAAATAATTATGGGCAGGCTATAAGACGACTGTTCAATACACAGACCACATAAACCACTGGAGATTTTAGATTTTTTTTGAAAATAGACTCTAGCCAATCATTCTGAAGCGTTAGTCGGTGTAAAATTGAGACTAGAGCTGACAGATCTTATATGTGGCAGGCAAGGTACCTGCACCCTTCGCTCAGAAAGACGAAAAACAAGCCAAGACAAGCAACTGTAAGACTCTTCAGTTCGGAGCAAGTCTACCGATTCTAGATACTAGGCCGGGTACTACCATGAAATGGAATAGTCTCGAGACTCAGCTCAAGGCTCTCACCGATACTCTTGGATTGGGCTACAGGGGTAAAGCCCTGGAGGTGAAGTATGTCTCAGGTGTTCAGCCAGCCCTGACAACTACTGAAAGTGATAAGCGCCCACCTTGTCAGCACAGATTCTCATCTCGCCGAATCGCCGTCCTTGTACGGGGATCACTTTACCCCGCGGATGTATCAATCCAAGGAGAACCTCGTATTGAATCTGGAACTGTGGTCTGGAAAAGGAGCCTTTATTGGACTAGTGTCCAGTATGCTCAGCTAGCCACTGGGTTGATAATTCAGGCTGTACTGAAACAAATTCCGGTCCAGAACGCCAGACGCTTTCTCATTATCACATACCTATCAGTATTAAGCTCATGTACATTTCATGTCGCATGCAGTGTGGTAGCCTAGTACTATTCAGTGCATGTATATCGCTGATTGAGATTAGTGAGCAATGTGATAGCAAAATACTGGAATTTCAGCCAGTCACTTGAATGGCGTCGCCAATGAAACACGGGCCACTCAGCAGTACCTCAACTCACACCCACCTCTTATATGTAGCAACAGAAGATTCTATATATCACAAGATGTGCCGCCGGGCATTAGAACTCTCTCGAACGCGATATCGTAGTCCAGTACTCTTAAAAGACCAATGGCTTCCTTTTCCAAGCTCGATAGGCACGAGTTCCTCACCCATGAGGTCCATTCGGAAATTACTATACCTCTTCTCGAATATTTCATCACATGTAGGAAGCACGATAAGATCGGCTGTGAGAAATTATTCCAGCAGGTGAAGGGGAGCATTAGCAACCCTGATCACGAGATCCCGGATGAAGCTGTACAGCTGCAGAGAGCTCTGCTCCTCCTTGTGGCCAATGGTCCTAGCAAACCAGGCGAAGAACTTCCCGGATGTCCGACGGTGAGTGCAGATTGCGCTTGAATTTCTCCCCCGGCTGCTAAACCAAAGGCTAGGTGACTATCATTGGAGCTGGAGTCTCTGGTTTGTGTGCCGGCTACGAACTGAAGAAAGCCGGTTTCAAAGTCACAATCCTTGAAGCTTCTTCACGAGTGGGCGGTCGAGTCAAGACCTTTCGAGAGCCAACGTTTGCCCATGGACTTCATGGCGAAGGCGGTGCTATGCGCATCCCAAAGAACCACTACTTATTGCGCCAATACATCGAAGACTTTGGGCTCAAAAACGACCTCTTTGACTTTGAGATGGAGAATAAATTCATTTACATATCTGGCTATGGTGAGACGATGACTTACGATCATTTCAATCATCTTCTAACAACTCGGGATGCGAAACTACTTCGTCTTTTCCCTGGTCTTCGAGAGTGTGAAAAGGGCAAGACATGTGACGACCTTTTCACAGATGCGGTGAAGCCAGTTGTGAAGCGCTTCTGGGATATTTGCGAACATGAAGCCAGAAATCCCAAAGCTCCAGAGGAGTACAATATCCAGGCAGTGAAGAAAGCGTATGCTGCTATCACCGAAGAGTTTGATAAGTACACGTTGCGATCGTACTTGACCGATGTTGCGGAATGGAGTGAAGATGCTCTAAATCTCTATGATCTCGGCAACGCCCATGTGGTCTTCGAGAACAGATTTATAGAGTCGTTCAAAGATGCCTTTCTGTCGAGCAACAAGGGCGGTGGAGAAGCTGGTATGGAGCAGCTTCAGCAGGGAATGGACGCCGTACCCAACGCTTTCGTTTCTAAGGAACGGGAGGAAGGTAAGTCGCCAATTTAATATTACTTACACAAGTAACCACTGATGTACCCTTAATCAGACTCTTTGGTTGATGATATCTTTTACGGTGCTCGAGTCACCGAGATTGGCGAAGTTGAAAACAGAAACCCTCGGGTCCATTTTCAACCCCAAATCAAGGTGACATACGAAGTTACTGCCCAAAGTCTCAAAAAGACCATTAACTCGGACTATCTTATTCTGGCCATCCCATATACCGCGCAGCGGACGATTGCTAAATCTAAGCCCTTCATACCTCTGCAGGAGATGGCAACCCGTGATGTTCGTTATGTGGAAGTAACCAATATTCTTCTCCAGTATAGGACGAGATGGTGGAAGGAAATCTTCGAGAGTGCCGGGCAAGGTAAGGATGGTGGTCTAGTCACCGATCTCCCTATTCGGTACACAATGTTTCCAGTGACAGATGAAAACAGCCAGTTTGATCACTCTCACCGTGGAGTGATCATGGCAGCATACACCTTCGAACAAGATGCAACTATCCTAGGGTCCCTGTCCCCAGAACGGCGAATTCGGATCGCTGCTGAGAATCTGGACAGAATCTTTCCCGAATCCAAATCGCTTGACCTGCTGGAAGCTGGGGCATCACAGGTATTTCCGGCTGACGAACTGGCTGGTGGAAGCGCCTTTTGCTATCTTGGCCCAATGCAGAAGACAAAGTTCTTGGACGCCATGCAGAAGCCTGACTGGGGGAATAGAGTTTTATTTGCAGGTGAACAGGCTAGTTTTACTCATGGATGGATTCAAGGTGCTTTTGAAGCTGGACTTCGATGCGTCCAGCAGATTTGGTCTGCTGCTGTTGAGAATAAGGTACAGTAGGTGAACCAGAAGGCTTCAATCACAATGAGATTTTTTTGAATTTTTCTTTTGCCCTTGATAGGCAGTGTCAATCACTAGGCCCAATTTTCGCAATCAGTCTTTTACTTCAGTACGAGCTTCCTTTCGGAGAGCCGTATAAAACTCTCCCCAAACATTATCATAAGATAAACAGTATTTTGTTCAAAGCTAGCAAGTACCCGGTGTTACTACACTTCAACAGCGACATAGTGTCATTGAAGATATTCACTTTCCAAAACGGATGTCCAGAGACTTTCTGTCGTAGCGTAGCCTTGGCTTCTGAGATGAGGCGCACTTGAATTACTGTCAATTGAGTCTCATCTTGATGGTGATACACGTCTCACAACTGACCATACCATTATCAAGAGTGGTGGAGAGACATTGTACTAGATTGGTAAGACGCCGCTGCGACGTTTGACATCAAACAAGGGACACCTCATAGCAAGACCTTGTCTCACACTACTCACTACAGGGGCTGTAGCTGTAGCGGGTTCCACTGTTCGGGGTCCACCGAAGACGTTGATTTAGAGTTTGAGTCAGTCAAGATACGGAGCAAGTTATGTCTAAGATTTCGTTGGGGATTGTTTCACAAATATCAACGTCAGCTAGCACTGCTCAAACGATAATGGCGAGGAATGAGATCGAAAGCTGCGCAATTATTTGTCCAACAATTAGACGCCGATGATGTCGAGTGTCACTCGCGTCACAACTTCCTCAACTATGTATGTATGTCAGATGCGAACAAACCAAACATAAGATTAAGGAGGAATACCTCCGAATATTCCAGTTTCGCTCTCTTTCATCGTATCCTCGATCGCAGAATTCAAGTTTCTGGAGTAACTTAGAAATAGTGGGAACAGTTGATTTATGCTCGGTTTACATAAGGGGGCCTCGAATGGTCTGATATGACTCTCCATTGATAGGTAAGACTCTTATCTGCGATGATGCGTCTAATCTCTTGTGTTTGCCGCCGACACTAAATAAGAACCCAATACCAAGGAACTCACCTACCATCGTGTGGAAGATTCCAGGCTTGGCAAATAGGTAGGCGTTCTTTTGCAGCACCTCTTCACGTGCGTCCAGGTTGTTGACAAGAAGCACTTCTGAGTTGAGCCAAGAGACATTTAATGAACGGTGCATCTGGCTAGTGCCGAATGCAGTTGAGATAAAGATGATACAGCCCTGCGTCACGAAGAGTTTGTAGGGCATGCCCGACTAGAAATTGATGGTTCTGGATGTGAAGAAGCAAGTTAGTCAAAGGCCAGTATGGGCGACCTCGACACTGATGGATCGATCAGTTGAATTTACTTTAGGTCCCGGAATATGATGCAGTTGAGAAAAGCTCGGACGAAGAAGGACTCTGACGATAGAGTGTAAGAGGATACCAAGCGTTGTCAATATTGTGGCCCATAAGATGTTTGTATAGGAGACTTCTATGATATGTGTCACGCCAGCTGACATCGATTTGGAGGTCAGAGTTGTGCGAGATTCACAACGCCGACGGGGGAGATATAACCAGAGTAACATTTCCTTCTATTGGTAAATGTCTAACTCGCGATGTGAGCTTTTTGGTCACCTATCCCCGTCATTCGGGTGCCCGCTCAGTCAGCAGTGGCAATGGTCCGCTCTCTTACGATCTAGCCAACGAGCCAATGGATGGCCACCACCTATATCTACTAGGATCCTGTGTAAGGACTGGATACACAAGCCTAAGTTATTGTGCAGTAGTATTGATCCAGCTTCCAGGGCCTTGAACGGCCTGAACTGGAGGTCATTTCTTACTACGCCATGGGGCCAGCAGCCAAATTAGATCACGATAGTAACTCTTCATGCTGTAAATTACTCGCATAGTTCCCATTTGTCTATCGATTTAAATTCCGTTAAGAGAGCATGCGACAATATACAACGACTTTAGGGTTAGTACATTATTTTGGGTTCTTTGGCAGGCATTTCTTTCTACACTAACACTTTGTGATCATCTTCACTCAATACCATATCCTCTCACTGGTCACTGATGACTCGTTTGACAGTCTCTTCAACACTCTCCGTATCAAGACCGAGAAACCCATTAGCGAGATCCTTCTCCTTCGCATAGTTTGCACGTAGACCATGTGAGTTTCCATAAGTCGTTGCGCGCACCAGGATGTACCCTCCACTGAGATCGCCAGCGCCTAACTTCTCCTTCGCTTCTGCTACCTGCTGATCGGTAGATGTGGTATTGACTGCCCACTTGTCCCCAGAGGCTGTCTCGAGGGCTTTCAGGATCTCGTACTGGGTGGTGACAACAGAGTATATATAGAGGTAGCGATTGCGTGTCTCTTCCGGATGTTTGAGAACTGACACAACAGCCTCTGAAAGTCGCCTCTCGTTTGTGAGAGTAAACTTTTTGTTTCCGTCGTCCCAAATGGTTGCACTCCGGTTTTTGATATCGAATCCAAGAAATCCGTTGACGAGACCCTGGTATTGTCAGCATAGCCGCAGAACATTTGTGGATTTCCCTTACCCAATCGAACAAGAGGCCAGTCGCAAGACCGGTCCAGCTAAGCCCATACTTTTCCTTAGACTTCAGATACTCAATCAGGTTCTTCTTCTGCTCAAACAGAGGAACCAACTGCAGGACCACCGGATCCTCGCTGCTGGACGAAAACTCGGATGGCAGGAACCGTTTGACACCAGCGCTCACAGCGGCGTCAACAATCTTTTGCTGCTGGGCAAAGCCTTCGATTCCTAGGGCAGATATAACGACATCCTGGCCTTTTAGGGCGTTGACAAGGTCTGCTTCGGAGAAATCCGTAGCTCGAACAGTGACGCCTGGAGAAAAGGTGGCTTTGCTTTCTTTGCGAGACAAGACCGTGATATTGAATTTGGATGAAGATGTCAACCCGTCCATGATGATTCTACCAGTGTTTCCACTGGCCTTTTGAAATGTTAGTAGATACGCTGGGTATGTAGTTGATGTATACTTACACCAACGATGACGATATTTCTGTAGGCAGACATGATGAGAAGATGGATGCTGAATGGGTATGTCAGATGATTGAAGGTGTTGAATGAGGATATCTGTTGGAGATAGATCAAAAGCCATGAGAGTAAAGATGTTTATATACCTTGTCTACTTCTCGAAAAAGAACGATCAATTGGCGGCAAGCCCAAGAACAGGGAGTGGATGACAAACGCCCAAGTGCTTACAGATCTCCGTCCTCAATTCTCCGCTCTCCGCTCTCCGCTCTAGCCAATAACAAATCTGCTGAGCGCGCACTAGGGAAGGCGTCGCGCCTCCGAATTCTCCGTTTGCATCATTGACTCCACTCGCATAGAACAATAATATCAGCACGGTAAAGAATGACTCGCCGTGTAATCGCTCCGGGGAATTCGTGTTTGGAATGTCGTCGTCGCAAAATAAAATGCAGCCGAGAATTGCCTTGCGCTTACTGTGTGAGGTCCAAGCTTTCGTGTCAATATCCTCTATCGCGAAAACAATACGCTCGATCGAGGACAAAGTCAAGCGACGCTGCCGCTGATGTTGACTATCATTTCCCCAGCAATGAAACCAATACACCGTCAACATTCACTACGACACCACGTGTCTCGAACAGTCCATCAAGCGTCGTTTCACTACCGTTCTCGCACTTTCCTTGCCCACCGGATCAACTTGCCCCCTTGGCTTCTCTTCACCCGGATGCGACAACCCACTCATTTCTCTGGCAGACGTACATAGATGTCGTGGACCCTACACTCAAATTATTCCATGTTCTTAACACCCAGAGAGAACTGACCGCGGCGCTTCACGGCTCTCAAGGGATCGATGTCGCCATAGAATGTCTAATGTTTGCAGTATACTACGCTGTCATCGTTACCATACCCGCGTCTGAATGTCAAAAGATTTTACACCATGATCGATCCGATCTCCTTCACAGGTGGGCACTAGTACTAGTAACTTGAAGGCCAGATGTTAATCGCTCGTTCAGATACCGCCTGGGAGTTGAGACTGCTCTCTTACGAGCAAACTTCATTTCCTCATCGAATCTCAAAGTCTTGCAGGCCTTTGTCATATATTTGGTAAGTTGAAAAGCACTTTTGTATACATCGTCTCACATCGTGCCAGACATTTGTAAGGAAAAGCGATGACGAGCCTGATATCCGATCCCTCACAAGTCTACTTGTTGGAAGTACAATGAGATTGGGGCTCCAATTCGAAGAAGCAGCACCCCAGTCTTCCCCTTTCGAGACAGAAATGCGTCGGCGTTTGTGGTGGCAGGTTTACATACTTGATGTACGCAACGCCATGGAATGTGACGTCGATCCTCTCATTCTCGAACACACATTTAACACCAAAAAGCCCCGAAATGTCAACGACTGCAACTTAAGCCCATATGCCGAAACGATTAGCGAGGGCCACCATGAAAATACAGCTATGAAACTTTTTCTCTTTCGGATCCTGGGAACCGAATTGACCCGTAAAACCATCTTCTCAAAGAGCTTCAACAAAGTGAATGGTTACCCTGAGCAATCTTTGGAAGAAAAATGCGAAAGCCTGGATGCGTTACATGAGGCAGAAGAGATGAGGAATCTCACCTGCACATCTACCTTCATTCCCCTCGACATCATAGCCTCCGCTACAGCCAAGCTTTTCCACGCAAAGCTCAAGGTCATGGTGAAAAGGCCACAGCCAGATCAAGGCAGAGGCAATCCCTTCCGAGAGAATTATCTGGATTTGTGTTTGGATGTCCTGAGAGAGTCTCACAGGGTACGGTGTTATAAACCTGGCCAGCCATGGTCATGGTTGTTTGAAACTTGTGTGGAATGGGATGCCATGGCCTACGTTCTTCTCGACCTTTGTGTATCACCTTCCAGCCATATGTCAGGAGTTGCCTGGAGTCTTGTCAGTGACATCTTTGTGGAATGGGAACGAGATACCAACCTGACTCGTGACCGTCGATGGCGGCCTATTGAAGCCCTGTGGCTGGAGGCAGTCTCGGCAAGGGAATCCTTTCATACACAGACACCACCTTCCGACCGTGGATTGAATCAACAGGATGTTGACGATGATACTGGAGAAGAGCTGGGTCTAGGGAGTCAGGTCCGGGACCGGGTTCACAGCGTGGAGCCACGCGTCGTCTCTGGCGTGGATAGTGCTAACCTTGATATCCACTGTATCAACGAAATAGGCTCGCTGGAGCATCTATCTGTAGGCATTCCAGATGGGTGGTGTGCTTCGCTATTGGAGCAGTACTGGAAGGTTACGGATGCGAACGGGGCTTCGTGTACTCTCAACGAGTGACTCACAAAAGATGTGTTATTAGTCACTATAGCACATGCGAAAATTGTGCGCGGTTCTCCCAAATTAAAAAGCATGCATGGTCCCAGTCTAAATAGCCTACGCTTCTTGTCAGGTTGACCTAAAAGCTGAACACTTCTACCCACGTTTCTATCAAGTTCTTGTGCAATTCAGAGATCAGTGTCTCCAAGATATGCGACAGCTTTTCTCGACTTTTTCTCTCTTCTTCCTCATGCAAGCAAGACGAATGAGTTGAATATATATTATGAAATCCATCAGTCTGAATCGGACAGCGAACCATCAACACCGTCCAGTATCTTTTCCCTTTCGAACGACTCAAGCTTCAAATACACCCAATTGAGATCTGGGGCAGAAATATTCAGTCATGAACTTTCCCCCCTCCACGGTGGCCTTTTCGTTCCTCCTTTGATTCCCTTTTCCGCCGCAATCTGCCAGAAGTTCCAAGGCTAACTCAAGGCAAAGTTACATTGCACGAGAGAACTACTTTCGTCTTCAAAATGCAGGTTTCGGATGGAGCTTCTTGTCATGAAAGGGTAGTCTTGGTGTTCTTGATGCGGCGCGAAAAGATTCTTTACCATGCAGTCCGTATTGAGAGTAAGCCAGACAACGTTAGTCTCAAAGTCTTTTGTAAACAATGTGGTTGCGAAATGGGGAAAAGGGTTCCCATCAAGAAAAAAGGTGTAGGCGGAAGGAGGCATTCCCAGTTCAACCAACTCAAAGACATGCTTGATCCATAGGGTCAACATGGTGGTAGCACACGAACGCGAGACCTGATGTGGCCATCTAGTCGAATTGTCCGTGTAATCCTTGTCATCCTTGTCATCCGAATCCTGATGAGGTATGGTTTCAACTTCCCAGGCCATAGTGCTAACATCTGGGATTCCACAGCGTATGAGGTAGTTTTTCCACAGGTTAATCTGGTTTTCAACATGAAGTCTTGGATTTTCCGTACAAAACGAGATCAATCCAATGGGATGACTCTCAGGATAGGCCACTGATATTCGATCCTCATCTACAATGAGCTTTCGCATACAAAGGCGCTGGAATCGAGTCATCCTCCTCAGGGTTCGTATAGCCAAAGTCGTCGCTGAAAAATAGTATTTTCGTTGATACTGGTATGTTGGGCCGGCATACATCGGGTCTTGGTGATCTCTCTCGTACCAACGACCATCCTCTTCAATATTCTTGTCCAAATGCAACCTCTCAGCGACTTCCATTACCTGAGGTAAAGAAGGAATTTCCCAGGGCTCAAAAGGTAGATCGATAATCTGGAGAGGTGAGTGAGATTCGGTCTGGCCCGGAAGTAACTGTTTGAGGCTTTTGGCAAATTCTTCAGGGTGCTTCTCAGCAAGCAGCCGTAGAATATGAGCAACTGTGCGTGTCAACGAATAGGTACTATCGTTCCAATTGTAATTCACGACCATATCCTCCATCTGCCAGACCTGTGCCATTTCACTATGTCTATCGAGCCCTGAAACTGCCCCCATCGCCCGAGTTCAGGCTGAGTCTCGTCGTAGATAAGCTGCTTATCAATTTCGTTTTTGATGACAGGCATGTATTTATGGTGCTCGGGTTGAGATTGACAGTACATATCGGAGGTCACTAGTCGTCTGAGCCTCATAACGATATCCTTGATAAGTTGGCGATGGAAGTCAATGATCCATTTGAGGGCTATAGCTTTCTTCTGCCAGTCTTTCCGATATACAGTGGAGAATTTAATAGGGTTCAGACTTGTCGGAAAACTCCTGGTTTCATCCGCAACAGCCCGGCAGCTCAACCGAAGTGCTAGGTCGATGGGTTCACCATCGGCTTCAACAAGTTTGTCAGAATCGCCGTGGTAGACATAACCCCCATTAACTTTGAAATAGTGGCGATAGATTTCGTCACGCAGCTCTTGAGGTAGACCCAGCAGACTAGCTCGAGGAATGGGAAGATGCTGGGGTGAATACATGTTGAGCAGACAGCAGAGTTAATAGAGGGCGAAGATGTCACTCGCTGTCTTGCCTTGGCTGGAGCATGAGTCTGGAAAATTCATGAGTAGTATGAGAAGAAGCACATCAATTTTGAAGGTCTTCGTGCCTGGTGGGAGAAGCACATTCTCAACAAAAGCTTATGTAACCTTTGCGGACACGATGACTCAGACTCACAATAAAAAGCTTACGCCACCAAGGCAAACCTTCAGGGCCATATCGAACAAAATGGGAAAGTGTACAAAAAGTTCATTATAGCAAATTGATAGGCTAAGACTATCCTATAGCAGTATTATTGTTGGCCAGCTTATCTAGTTCAGGATAACTCCGAGGTATATACTTTGACATGGAAAAGGATCATTTTCCAATCCACTTATGGAAACCTTGGTGTTTTAAACTTCCAAATCTTCTAAGGTAAAGGAAGATGAAAGCCAAAGTGGACCAACAGGACCCGCCTGATAGGTCTTCCTCGAAACAATCTCTTCAACAACCATAACACAAACACAAAAGAGAGAGGAATATCAACCCAAGATATCGCAAAAATTGACTCTAACCACTAAAACTATTCAACCAGAAACGGGAGCATTCCGTTTCATTATGTCAGGGTTCATCACCCTCTCCCACAACTTATCTCCTCATAACAACCACTAAGAACTCCTTCCCGATACACGGCAAAGGAAACAAGAGCTCAACTCTCGGGGTGTCAATTTCTTGATCCAAGACTTGATGTTTATACGTTCGACCGGGCTAGCGAAGCGCTCGGCTGCTAATTGTTCATCTTCGCGATTTATATGCCCAGTTTGCTGCTCTAGACTCTAGGCAGCATCGCTGATGCAGTTGACTGCATCCTCGTTCAATACTCCAAATGGTCCCATGCGTCGTTTTTTGTGCATCAAGAGCCGACAAGGTCTCTCTATCCAGCTCATCGGCGGCGAGCAGGTTTTTCGCGCATTGAGCAGAGGCCTGAGATGTAAGAGCTGTCCATGCGTTAACGATGAACGATTTCTTGTCAACGAGGGTATCCGAAGCTCGGACAAAAGTGCCAGGGGAAAATCGCTAAATCCAGTCGTCCCAAAGTTGGCTTGAATGTTCAGATAAGAGCGTTTGCCTGTTCAAGTATCGTTCGCTGAACCTGAAGTGAGTTCTGCAGAAGAAGGAAGGTCAAAAAATTCCTTCATATTCAATTATATCATGTATACTATATTCTGCCTCAAAATAATATTCTAGAATCAGAAGCAGTCCTGCTCACCACGCTTGATTTACCTTTGGTCCACAGCGGCTCTGTCAAATCGTATTGGAAACTGCGGAACATCGACGACATGACTTGACATGATTGTGGTAGCAATAAAAGCACGATCATCTATATCCGCCCTACTTAGGGCTAATTCATCCATTTCAGATGGTCGTCAGAAGCTAAATAAAGACCCGAGCCCGTTCAAGAGCAGTGAACAACTCCGTCACTGTGAGTGTGGCACTCCTTGGGTGCCTCCTTCGTTGCGCTAGGCTTGGCAGACTCAGCCTTCGTGGGAGTCTTCTTGTCTCCATCATCTTCCTCAACCTCACCAGTGCATCCCTGACCAGGAGCAGCGATATCATAGGCATACACATCGATGGCAAAGTACTGGAGAGTGTCGCTATCGATGGAGCTCTTAGCAGGGTCAGACTTTGCAAGCTCCAACACCTCGGCGTAGTCCTCGGCAAAGTGGTCTACAGTATCCTCGCTGATGGTGGGAACGTGGAGAACACGGTGGAGAAGATCGGTGGCCCAGAAGGTGTTGAGCTTGGACTGGGCGACAGTGTAGCCCAGGCCGCAGACGGAGTCGAGGTGGCGGCGAATCTGGAAGGAAAGAGGGCAGATGACAGTCTCGGTGGTTGCATTATCACCTCGCCAGTGGCCAGCCCATTCTATGCAGATCAGTATTTGATTCATTGGACATGAAGGTCTACTTACGGTCTTGTGTGGCACAGTTCTTGTCAGGGTCGTCGCAACGGAAGAGCATATCGCTCTTATCAGCGTTGATGACGCGGTCATACCAACCGATAGGCTGGGCGGTCGATCCGTTACCGAAGTACTTCTGAACAAATTCAGACTTGTTGCCGTATCGGAGGATGTGGTCTTTGGCATGCTGGGCCAGCTGGACGGTCTCATCCAAAGCAGTAGTCAACTGGCTACGAAGAGTCGAATTGCAAGACTGGTGGATGGGGTACTCCTTGGCCCAGCCCTCGGCCCAGTCGTAGACGCTGTTGGTCTGGGTGGACTTGGGGACAGACTTTGTCGGGCTCGATACCTCTCGGCCCAAGATGGGAGTGGCTGTGGCAGCTCCGAAGAGTAGGAAGGCCACGGTGGTGGACTTGAACATCATCTTGAAGGTTTTTGGATGGAAAAAGTTGTCTTTGGGGCTGTCAGCTCAAGAGAGGATAAGTAGGAGGCTGAGGAAGGAAGATTGTTTATGCACGAGAGGTTTGGGGGTATTTATACAGGTTCCTGATAGGCAATGGTACCCTCGGTGTAACAACCGGGTTTCCAGGCTGCAGTAACATTAGGCTACATCTGCAGGATGTAAGAAGCTCTGTGAAGCCCTAGCTTGGCTCTTTTTTCTGTCGTTGAATAGGTCGTGGGGGTTGGCAGGCAAAATGACCAGGTTCCACCGTGCAGGTGGACTCAAGCTTACAGTTAGATGAGGCCTAGACTAGTATTTCACCGATGAGCTTTCGCTTGTGGGAGCATTTACCAGCAATTTACAAATCGGATTGAGCCAATATCTGAAAGCTCTGCAACTAAACAAATCTTCAAATTGGTATGCTGTTGGTGGTTGTCTCCATCCATATCTATCCGGGTTCACAGTTTCCACTCGGCAGTATCTATCAAGGTATCTTGGCACAGACCACAACCTATCAGAGACATGTGGTTGTGGATCATTTTCCCACGCTTGCGCTCACTTAAGGTAAATAATATGCTTAAGTTGATTACTTTAGTTGCTTATGCTGGTGCAGTGACGTGAGGGTCAACGTTCTAGGTCTTGGACTCGCCGTTGCAACCTTGTTAGACAGCCAGGACCACTAACGGACAGCCGGTCAACTGAATCCTGTGGTTACTTCATTTTACAAGTCAAGGTCGTCGAATCCTTGCCCAGCGACATCATGATCCGCCCAGTAGTGTTTTTAGTCAAATCCTTTACAAGTGGTTTGAGGCATTTACAAGGGCTCGATTGGCCTTTCCTGGACACGAGTCATGCCGATGAACATAATCATAAACTTTAACTCATCAAGCGTGACTAACAACGCACCAAAACGGTTGCGTGAAAAGTTGCGCGGTGAATGATACTGGACGTTCGCTGTTCCTATATGATTGTGAAGATTCGGACTATTGAATCCATGTGGTATGATATTTCTAGCATTCGAAAGTCGTTATTCTGCACTTTCATCGTTTTTTTTTCAATGTCGGTAGTATGTCGTAACCATTCACGCAAGAAGAGAATTCAAGCCAGAGCAGCACGAGGCAATTACCACAACACAATACCGTCAGGGGGATTATAGAGGTCTCATCTTTACAGCTTTTCAACACCTCTGACCGTGATGATCAATGTTGAATTCTGCTGGCTATGGAGTTCTGAGCGTGAGCCATGGTCCCGGGTAACCTTGTGCTTACATAGTTTGGGTACTCTAGTAGCCCATGGGTCGTCGTCTGGGCCAATAATAAGCATATCTTGATTGTTGGTTGGATAAGGTAGAGTCGCCATCTGTGCCACGGCGATAATTGAATCGGAATTCTCATGATCTTCAATCAATTATATCCTGACCTTCGGCTTAGGAGTTGGACCTCGGCACTTGCTTTCAAGCGTCCCACCTCCCCTCTTTGAGAAAACAGAACCCTTATGACGCTAATTCTCATGACGGAATTGGAATGAAATCCAACAACAACATCAACACTTCCACCATCAAGCGAATTGGTTATTATGCCTGCATCAAAATCGTCTCTTCCCGGCCCCAAGGTCCTGGCCTTATCAGCTGTCACCATAGGCCTTGGTGTCCTTCTTGCCCGGCCGATCAACCGTTTCACCACTGTTCTCGGTGTATTCCGCGAGCCCGTCAATACCGTAATCGGCGATGCAGACTTTATCAAAATTGACGATACAATGCTCTGCGAGGATATACACCTCCATCCAACCAGTGGATTGCTTTTTACAGCTTGTGAAGATTCCTACGAGTCGCGCTTCTCGTGGTTCCCTGGTCTGGGCGTGCTCCATGATCCCCTCACGGCTAGCAAGGCCCGTGGGTCTATCCACGTCATAGACCCAAAAACTTTCGTGTCAAAGAGGTTGGAGTTTGAGAACTTTGCCGGACCGTTTGTAACACATGGCATTGATGTTATCTCGGATCCGGACTCTCAGGACAGCGTGTACATCTTTGCTGTTAATCATGTGCCTCATCCAGACTATCTTCAACTTGTTGTCAATGGGAATAATTACAATGAGTATGTCGGAAATAAGGCTGCTTCTCAGGTCGAAATATTCCATCACCGCATAGGATCTTCAACGGCAAAGCATGTTCGATCTGTGAGCCATCCATTGATTGAAACTCCAAACGACATTTTCGCGGTCTCTCCTACCGGCTTTTACGTCACGAACGATCACCATTATCGCGAGGGGTTCCTCCGACAAATTGAGGATATGTACTATGGTGCTAAATGGTCCACCACAATCCTCGTCCAGATCAAGGACATGCAAGCCGAAAGTTCAGCCGCGGGCATCGAGGCTTCCGTGGCTCTTACCGGACTCCATAACAACAACGGCCTGGGTCACGGCAGAACTCCCCAAGAGATAATTATTGGCAGCGCCGCCAGTGGAGCCCTCCACATAGGCACCATCCAGGCCAACCAAAGCATCAAAGTCCTGGAAACCGTTGATGTCGATGCGGCCGCAGACAACCCCTTCTACTTCTGTGATTCTTTCTCCAATGCCAATGGTGATAGCAGTGGCTTCATTTCTGCAGGTCTATCAAAGGCTGCTGATCTAGCAAAGTCAGTCGGAGTCGCTGATGCAACTGAGCCTGTCATGATCTGGTTGCTGAAGCCCAAAGATGGCAAGTGGGAGAAGAAGCTCCTGTTCGAGGATGACGGAAAGCGATTGAGGTCTGCGGCTACAGCTGTGTTGATTGGTATTGACCCTGCGTTGGAAGGGGGCAAGAAGAAGGGATGGCTGTTTGCGACAGGGTTCTACTCAAAAAGCGTGGTCGCTATCAAGGTTGATCTATAAAGGTGTGCAAGACCCTTGACCATCTAGAACTTCGAGACAAGGCCGTATTTTCGAAGAGAACTTCATTCAAATGGAGACATTGTACACCATATTTGAAACTTTATAAAGTGGCAATGATGGATGGAAAACGGACAATTAGATCGGATCTGCGGAAACATTGAGAATGCCGACACAACGTCATTTCTTGATGCCCATATACGTCATGGACGTCAATGTCTATAAAAGTACATGATCCGTGAAATAATTACTAGCATGTTCGATAACTGTTCAGAGATCTTCCCTCCTGTCACTGAACACAGAGTCATTTTACAATGTCCCACGTTGAAGTCCTCTCCATTGCTACCGCCCTGATAGCATCAGGCGGTATCGCCACATTGACCTTCTTCGATGTCCCAGAGCTTCAATCTCAACCCGCTTCCCGATCACTTCCCGCGATCAGATGGCTCTTCAGCCGCGGATCCCATGTATTTCCTTCAGCCTCCTTGATTACAACCATCGGCTTCATCTACTCAGCGTCTGCAAACAGCCCCCAAAGCGCAGGCCCACTTTACTCCCTCAGCACCAATTCGCTACCAGTAAATGGCTTTTTGGCTGCGGCGGCGCTTACCTTTAGCATCGGTCCCTTTACTCAACTCATGATCCCGACGAATTTCGCTCTTATCAAAAAGAACAATCAGCTGGGCGGCGCTAGGAGCGAAAAGGCAGCACAGGATAATGTGGGCGTCTCGACAGGCCGGAGTGCTTTTGAGTCTGTAAAAGGGACTGGAGAAGGTGCTGAGTTTACAGATCTCAGTGGACCTCAAGAGTGTACGTTGAGGGATTCAACTGCAGAAGACGATGTTCAGGTTCGAGAATTACTAGAGAAATTCAGATGGCTTAATCTTGCGAGAGCTGTGCTGATCGGGGCTGGAGGACTTGTTGGCTTGTATTCCGCCTTGAGATGAGAGGTTCCCTGATTTTCTTGATGTCCATTTGGCAAGCTTCGTTTTTCCTATCTGATTATCACATCATTCTTACTATAAACGTATGCTGAATAGTGCAACTGTCTTTTCCCATTCGCAAAATACTATTCATCTCCGTCTTTCAAGTCCATGTCACCTGTTGCATGTTCCAGCACTACCATGTTTTCATCCTTTTCCAGGGTTGTCGAAGAGAAAGATTCCCGATCTGAATCTTCCATAGATTGAGAGGTATTAACAAGACTCCGTAGAAACTCCGGGACGGAGGAATTAGTGTTGGAGTCTCTTGCTTTCCATCTGATTCTCTTTTCTCTCAGCGTTCGCACCACGTCTTCCCGCATTCTATGTGCAATTCTCTTTAGAATCTCGTCACGAGCTTCATCGTGGTTGTCGTTTTCGTTGTCGTCATGCTCGTGAAACTCGGGAAGCCGCCAATTTCGATAAAGGTTACCGTGAGAGGATCGAACGCACGGCTTGTCACCCTGGAGAGCTTCAAAATAGTAGTGACACAATCGGCATGTCGGCTTACTACTCCCGATGTAATTCCACCGATTCCAGTAGGACTCAGTAGCAGCCTGTTCGTGGTTCAATAGATATTCGTACACAAGGACCTCCGCATGGAGCAATGGTTTGAACTTTCTGGAAGCGTAATGAGCCCGAATGACATCGTCAATCTGAAGCTGTGGTAAGCCATCAGCTGCCTTTTGTAGCTCTGGGTCCTCGATTTTGTCTTCGTCAATTATATGCTTCATGATGATGGAGCTCGTGAGGTCGGATCTCAATAATGGATTTGGCAGGCGTGTACCAGATGGGATCATGGTAATTTCGAAATCCTGGAACAACGCAGGCCACCTTTCCGAGATGGCAACAATGCCAAGGGCTGCTTTGCGGTACGAAATCCATCGACCGAGAAAGTGTCGCAGCTTGCACCATGGCTCAGATCTTGTCATTTCACCATCTTTCGCCCGCTGTGATATTATCGCAGGGGTCTTGTCCTTTTCCATCTCGACGATTACATTGATTAATGTTTGGAATTCACTAATGGCTATATTTTCATGTCATTCTCGTGTCAATCGCGTGATTCGAAAGTGGAAGTATTTACTCTTTTCTTCTGTGTTAGAGCGTGTGACATCAAGTGCGAATCTGCATTTTTCTGCAAGCACCAGAAGGCCCCGGATCGGTTCAGAATCTTCGAGGTCTTAGCATGTAATTTCTTACCCGGCTGAACATAGCCGAGACGAGACTTGCCTTCATCTTCCTCCTTTTTTCTGCAATTCTCTAAGCACTCTTTCACTGCGTTAGTCAGGCTGTTGAGATACTCTCGCAATCGTGGAATGTTAAAAAGAAGAATGAAACGAAGCGCCTGCTTCCCCAACGTCATGGTCTTCACATCATCTGACTTTTTTCCCACTAGAGTTAGCAAAGCTCGCATGAAGCTCTCTGTTGTTTCCAACGCTCTTTTATCCTTCCAATTTGAACCAAAGACATAGTGAGGTCCGGATGTGCCTTGCAGTACTGCAAGAGCGCTGATTGTATCACCGCCGCGCTCGTTGTCGCACACTTGGGCCAGCTTGTTGACATAAAACTTGAAGGCTCTCAGGTCCTCGAATTCAGTCTCGTATGTCTCCGGTGACTCATCCTCTTGGGCGTAAGCGGGCAGCTTTCCAGCTTTCTGCAGGGTATGCTCGAGAACGATAGGTTCGTACAAGAGCTCAAGTTGCTGAGGGGTCAAGCCGCCAAACTCGCCTGATTTCCAAGCGAAAGATGAGGACATGATGGTTTCTTGGGAGGATGAGAGAAGAAGATAGTTGATAGACAAACCACAAAAGAAAAGCTTCATGTGGTTGTTTCATCTGAACAGGACTTTTTCGCATTATGGTAGACGTAACTGCGCATTTGATGTGCCTTGTTGGCCTTGCAGCTGAGCGAATTACATTGCTTCTGCAGCGCCATCTCACATAGATGACATCAGATATCTACAACGCAAAAGGGGTATCCGAAATCGTCAAATGCCGTGCTTAAACCAAACTCATCGTGTCATGACAAATGATACCCCCGATAAAGAGCCGAGATTGCTCTCACAGCTTGTCACTAAAGCTCCAATTATCTGCCATTTATAGTTCGGCTTATCCCCATTCCTTATTGACTTTTCAGCGAAAGTGTCTCCACATTACCTTTTCAGTAGCCACCCTGCATATAAACGAACAAGCCAACACTCATCCTTGATACGGAGCGTCGCCAAGAACATGTTGTTTCAGGCCAGCTTAGTCACCATTTCGGTAGATAAAAGGAATCGCGCAATTCGATTAATAGCAACACGATTGACAAGACTTGATTGCATTCGTAAACATGAAGACTGTGCAGTCTGAGTTCGACAGAGACTTCAGTTTTCTCAGGTTCCAAGATGAATCGGGATTCGAACAACATGACCCGATAGCTGTGAAGCGGAACGCGTATTGGTGCTATTGCGGCCCTTTGCTTGATACGGAGACGAATTCTTGTCTGCCAGCAAGCTTTTCGGAGTTCGAGTCTGGAACCTTGACTGGATCAGTCCGGTCTCGATTTGTCTCTTTCCTCAATTACATCAACAATTTTCTCATCGCCAAAGGAATCAGCCACTACTTTCTTACGATACGCGCTACGACACCGACACACGAGTTTGACCATCCGCGATGGCACACTGACGAACTCTTCTTTGCAAAGGCCCCAAAGGGTTTCTTGCCTGGTACCAGGCTAGGTCTCAAATCACAGAGGGGTCAACGAGATAAAACGGGAACTAATTGGAAGATCTGCACTACCCTTCTCGGCCCATCAACACTGTTCATTCCTCTGGACCACCAACCTTCAGCACGAGAAAGACAAAAGACTGCGCGTCAGGCAGCAAGCACAGACCACGAATGCTTATCTCTTCGTTGTGCTGGTTGCGCATCAGCAGCTGATGCTGTACGTAATGAGCTTACGACTACCTTGGAGCCGTTTGGCACAGTGGCAGCTGCCGCAGGCGAATGCTCTGTATTCCAATTGGGCAGTGATCATGGTGCTATGCACTCTGAGCCTTGTTTGAGCTGTGAGGCAAGTGGGCGAATTTTTGTTAATGTTATCCCGGGGACCGAAGATGAGTTGGAAACCCTCATGGTGAAATGGGGTATGGAGTTTCCCAGACAATGGTGGGTTGGCGGTAGATGAGCTATCATTTCATATGAAGTGAACACTATATGACACCGAAAAGGAAAACGTATCTAGCCCCTATTTCTGCTTCGACTGGTTTGCGACTTATCCGTACTGAGAAGTTACTGTCACAACTGATGAAAATATACTTTGTCCCCCTGGATTTTCACAACAAAACGAGAATGTCCAGTGAAATTGCAGCGTGGTAAAAAGGACGCACCCCTGGAATGCATTTTTGAGTTTTGCCTTGAATCCGAATTTTCGAATTGAAAAAAGGTCATGAAGAACAAGTAGTAGAGTTGGGCGTGTACAAGTAAAAGAGCAGTAAGCAGCGCGACCAAAGAGCTCGATGAGAATGAGCGAGAAAGTAAAAACGTTTCACATGTAGACAAGGCAGTCAAAAAGAGAAAATGTTGTTTCAAGTCCCCAGAGGCTCTGCGCTACCCTGCACGGTTGGGAAAATGTGGGGCAGTTGGTGATTGAAAAACCTTACGACGAAAATGACATATGAGAAGTCAAACGCTCATTACCTTATCTTTGAGGTTTGACATTGACACATGCATATCAGTAACACGGCCCCGACCACGTTCGCGTTGTGTCACGCAAAATACTCATTGTAGTTAGGAACGCCGAGACTGGAAGCTTATTGTTCGGCCAGTGGCTGCCAGTTGAAAACGCTCCACCCCGCGCCGCTGACACGTTCAGTAGCGGGACGATGCGCCACAGGGTAGCTGGCCAACCCCATGACTTTTCTTGCACGAGTTCCGGCCCAGCATAACTGGCGTCAACCACCTCGGTGCAGGCACAAAGACAAAACGTGGCGTTGTCACGACACGACGCCGTTGAACAGTAATCTGTATCCGTACCACGGGGGTGGTTGGCGGCCCGCGGCTTCGGTTAAAGCTAGTGAGAGTTGGAGTGTCACTCTGATTGAATGCAGGGGAAACCGAGTCACGATTGGAGGCTGCGACACGACAAACAGCACAAAAATGGAAACCAGGGGCCGGATAGAATAGTCAATCAATGTCTCGGATGTCGTGAAAGAGGTTAATTAATTAATTGACTGGCAAGGGGGTATGTCGCTGCCCTTTCACTGCCTAGATCCGCCTATGTTTCAGCAGTGGAAAGCAGGTCCCACAAAGTACCCTTGCTGAGCATCCTTTGGAGATCAGGATCTGATGATGGATTGGCTTTGGCTTTGGCTTTGATACGAGTTTGATGGGTGCGTGGGTACCTCGAGTTCGTGGGACGAAAAGGGCGCTAAAACAAAAGATCGACGTAAGCCCATTTGGTGCTGGGTCGAGGGGAGAGGGGGAGGGGAAAGAGAGACAAAATTGCCAATCAATTGCTGACGGGCTGACCAAACGCTGACCCCTAAGCAGGGACACTTCGACGTTGCATGAGGGAGTCTCGTATTCATTGTCCACCACCTTTGCCTTTATGCCTCGTGTAGGGCGACTTGCGAGCCCACAAGAATATGGACACTTGAAGATTCAATTAGATGAGTAAAACCGCGCGTTCGGAGACGTCGTATTGTTTTGAAACAGGGCACAATTTCATTTCATATACGCAGGCGAGCGCTTAGGCCACGCTACCGAGCCCTTCTTTGAGGTTAGCGCCAGGCACGAAATGTGTCTGCGTCGTCCTGGGCAGTTTTGTTTTTGTCACTGACTGGCTCCCCCGTAGCCCCCTGTGTGCCAGTTCACAAGGGGCTTTTTATTGTGGATTTAGCGGCTTAGGCTGTGTGACCCTCCCTGTAGGTGCATGTGCATGAGTTTTATATAGAAACACGTCCTATTCCCGCCGCCTCCATTTTTGGGCGTCCCTCCCCTCCAACCTCTCCCGTCGATCTTCCTTTTTTGCTCCTTCATCCCTTCTTATTTTGGTTGAGGGCATCACGACTTGTTTCGTTTCTCCGGTCACTCACTACGCCGGGTTAACAAAAGCCATATTATTTCCATACTGTTTCTCTTATTATTTTTTCCTCAGTTTATTTTATTTTATCTTATTCTAGAGAGGCGCCTTAATTACCTTTTTCTTTTGTAGTGATGTTGTCCGCTCTTTTTCTCGCTGCAGCGGCCCCCGCTTTGGCCAGTGCCTTTGACCTCAGCGCCGACACAAGCCCAGATGGCCTTATTCGCTTCCCGCTCAAAGTCAGCACCGGCGCACCCGTTGTCAAGGGCGTAACCAAGCGACAAAATGAAGTCGCACTCGAGAGTCAACAGAACGGTTTCTTTTACAGCATCGACGTCACCCTGGGAACACCCGGACAGAAGGTCACGGTCAATCTAGACACAGGCTCGGCCGAGCTTTGGGTCAATCCCGATTGCGACAAGGCTCAACAACCCTCGTTCTGCTCTGGGTTCGGACATTTTGGCGAGAGTAGCACTTATGTCAACTTGAACACAACCGGTGGAGTTGTTTATGGCACAGGATATGCATACTGGAACTATGGTTACGACAATGTTGTTGTCGGATGTGAGTTTTTTACGCATCGCATATGTCGCCGAGACATTACTGACGACATCTCAAGCCGCCAGCATTCGCAACCAAGTTTTTGGTGTCGCATACGACAGCTCATTTACTAGTGTTGGTATTATGGGCGCTGGTCCTGATCTGAACGGTTGGGATGCGCCCTATCCTCTTGTCATTGACAGCATGGTCAAGCAAGGCCTCATCAACAGCCGAGTCCTCAGTCTCGACATCCGCACTCTTGACAGTGATCGCGGCGCTGTCATCTTTGGCGGAATTGACACCCGCAAGTACTCCGGTCGCCTAGAGAAGCGTCCCATCATCCCGGCTGAATCATCCCCCGATAAGCTCACTCGGTAAGTTGGATGCGCAATTGACCGTCGCATTTTACGTTGCTAATTGTCGCAGTTACTGGGTCTACCTCGACGGCATCAGCATTATCCAAGACGACGGCTCCACAGACGCTATTTACTCCCAAACAAACGGCCAGCCCGTCCTCCTCGACAGTGGCTACACCGTTAGCGCCCTACCCGGCCCCATCTTCAACAAGATCGTCGCCGCATTCCCCACCGCCAAAACCGGCCCTGGCGCCTACGTCGACGTCGACTGCTCTGTCGCCAACCTCGAGGGCAGCATCGACTTCAAGTTCGGCAACACCGTCATTAAGGTCCCCTACGCCGATTTTATCTGGCGCAATGACGACCGCTGCGTGCTAGGTGTTTTCCAGGATGACGAGTTCCCTGTTCTCGGCGATACTTTCCTCCGCGCCGCTTATGTTGTCTATGATTGGGATAACAGAAACGTCTGGCTCGCCAACAACGAGGACTGTGGTACTAACCTTGTCGCTGTTGGCACTGGTCCTAATGCTGTCCCTGATCTGGTGGGTGAGTGTGGCTCAGGCTCTAACAGCACTTCTGCGCCGCCAACCTCTACCCAGACCGCTTCTGTCACCGAGTCTGCCTCCGAGTCTATGAGTGAGACTCTTTCCAAGACTGTTTCTTCCGTTGAGACCACTGGCAACACCACCATCTCGACCAAGGCCAGCCAAACCTTTGCTACCTACACTCGATACCCCAACACTACCTTTACCAGCACTAAGTATGCTGGCACTACCGGAGGATCTGCTGGAGGATCTGGCCAATCTTACGTTCTTCCTGCCACCACAGTTCCTTCGACCACAGTCACCGCCACAGTCACGACCAGCAAAGTGTACACCGTCACCGCCTGTCCCCCCAGCGTCACCAACTGCCCCGTCGGCCAGGTCACCACTGAGACCATCACCCACCTCACCACCTACTGCCCTGGCAGCGATGCTACCCCCAGCGGCAACCATGGTGTTCCTCAGCCTACCAAGGGCCCCGTCCGAACTGTCATCACCTCCACCCGCGTTCACACAGTTACGAAGTGCCCCGGTTCTGGTCCCTGCGCCGAGGGTGGCATGCCCACCACTGAGATCGTTTACAAGACTCAGCTCATGCACCCCGAGCAGCCCACTGGAGTGTTCACAATCCCTCAAGCTATTCAATGTGGTGCTGGAAACTTTGGCTGCAAGGAGGGTACCACTCTGGGTTACCACACTTTCACCATGACCTCAGTCGTTGAGGCTCCCAAGCCTACGCCCGTTCCCGGATATTGCAAGAACTGTGGACCTCCCCGTCCTGGCCATGGTGGTAACGGAGGCCGACCCAGTCATCATAACAACGGCACATTCACTAGTGCCCTCACCAATGCCTACACCGTCACCAGAGTACACACCGAACATGAGGAGCCTACCAACGGTCATGCCAAGCCTACAAAGGACTATGCTGAGCCTATCTCACCGCAGCCAACATCAAACTTCCCTAAGCCTGCCGCTAAATCCCATAACCCCATCGAGGAGCTATACACCTACCTCCCCACCAATGTCCACGCTCAACTGCCCTCCAACACCGTCGCCACCGCCATCAAGACCCCGCACGGCGAGTCTCCAACTGAGTCCACAGGCACCCCCGTCCCTATTGTCAACGGCGCATCTGCGTGGAACGTCCCCGTTCTTGCAGCCGTTATCCTTGGCGCTTTTGTTGCTGCTCTGTAGATGGGATGGATAGAACATATGGCATTTATACCCTTTTAATTGGTCGAGGCTTTCAGAACGTATAAATAGTTTTGTAGATATGGGACCATTTCCTTTTTGTTTATTCTGATACAAAAACTTTCCTTCTTGAATCGAGCATTTAGATTATGTCCATCTGATGTATTTATACACAGTTGCCTTTTATGAGTTATGAAGCTGAGATATTGCGTTCTTACTGTGAAGTTACTGTAAAGACACTAACTAGCAGACCCAGTCTTTAGTGTATATATATATCACTCGTCTTATGTGAGATGATGTAACAACAATGAAGTCATTATCGTGAGCGAGTCCTCGGTTATCTTACCATGTGTTCACGCATGCTGATTCACAAGGATGCGACTCCTTTAAATCCTCACGTAAGCCGACCCAATTCAATTCTTCTATTTATCTCCCACCGTAATCTTTCCGCTCTTTATACAAAGTTGTCAACTGACAAGAGAGGAGAAGTATGGTTAGTCTCATTACCAAGATCGGCTTCTCCGCCGTGGCTGTCATCGCCGTTTTATTCCAAGTTTTCCTCAAAGAGCCAGTATGGCTATTCCTCGGTGTCGGTCGGGTTATCCAGCCGCTGGCTGACTTCCCCTACATATGCCGCAAAATCTTTGATCCGCGTATGGAGGCCTGTGAGGACATGTGGCTGTCTCAGTCTACGAGACAAATGTTCCTTACTTGCTCGGATCCTCTTACGCGAAAGCATTGGATGCCCAGGTGCGTCTCACGACCAAGTTCTTTGACCCAGCATTAATTATTATCTAGTGTTGGTCATTTGAATGTCACCGGTCGCTCTCAACGAGATTCTATTGTCGTGCTTGACATTGATAAACCTGTTGACAACAGCTTCCAACTTCGTACGCTCAAGACTCCCGGGTTTTCCGGCACTCTTGGAGATGGACTTATCAATGTGGTGGGTTTTACGGGAATGGAAAGCCCCAGCGGTGATATTGACTTGATGGTTATTAACCTGCAACCTTCTGTTGGTGGCGAGAACAAGAAGCTTCTCGATCAATATGTCCACGGCGCTAACTCAACCATTGAGCACTTCACGACGGGTGCCGATGCTACTGAGCTGAAGCATGTTCGCACTTTTGCTGACAGAGGCATCTCCACTCCGAATCGTGTTGCGGTTCTGGATGATAAGACGTTTTATATCACAAATGACCACGGACCCCATAAACTTGGCTGGGTAAGCCTGCCACCACAACGTCCTCATGAACACACTTACTAACAGATCTTGGCGACACGAACTATCTCTACTATTAGGCTACGGCAATGTCAACTTCTGCCAAGCAAATGAACCCTGTAAGGAAGTCGTAAGCAACCTCAAATTCCCTAACGGTCTCGCCCGTAAGGACGACATCATCTACGTCCCAGACTCGATGACCGGCACGCTCTACACCTACCGCATTCTACCAAACAAGGACCTTGAAAAGATTGACGAGGTCAGACTCGGCTACAGTATCGACAATGCCTCAATTGATGAGAACGGCGACATCTGGATCGCTGCGTTTCCCGCCGCTGCAGATATCTTCAAGGCGTATGAGGATCCATACAACGCTCGAAACGCTGCTACCGTGTTGAGGGTCAGAAAAGTGGAGGGCAAGTATGTTGCTGATAAAGTTATCGAGGATGCGCATGGAGAGATTCTTCCTGCTGCTACGACTGTTGTGCATGATGCTAAGACGGGAAAGCTTTTCCTTAGCAGTAAGTTCATGACATTCTGATGGTTGATAAGACTGACAATTATAGGCGTTATTTCACCGCACATTGCTGTGTGTGAGCCAAAGGTTTGAGTTTCAACTGCCAGCTAGGTTGCGCCCAGACTAGCATTATATCTCTACTCAATCAATACTGCTCCATATGGTACACTATAAAGCTTCACTCCCTGCCCTTCAGCCACAGTGTCAGCTGGTGCAATATCTTTACTTAATTTTGCAAAGACGTCCATTGTTTTGCTGCTCCCACCCCTCACTGCCCACACAAGGGAAGCACCACAACACGTCCTCAGGATCGATAGACTTCTTAATAGCCAGAAGTCTTTCGTAATTGCTACCCCAAAATGTATGCTGCCAGTCCGGCTCAAAAGGAAGGGCCTGTCAATGGTCTGTTAGATACAACAGTGGGGGTATATCGTGCCCATACCTCGTTTATGTATGCGCCAGTACTAGGGGAAAGCTCTCGAATTGGCTGCCATGTTGTAATCAGGCTCTTAATAGCATTCGCTTCAGAAGTTCGGTCAAAAGGCTCGAAAGAATGGCCGGCAACTGTAAAGAGATTGTTAAGAAATTATGTGACGTCACTGGCGAAGGGATACTCACGAGCATGCACGTAGGTCTTTCTCCAGCCAGGGTTCACTGAAACACTTCCTCCTCTGGGCTGAGCATTGCGAACACCTTCTCCAGAAACCAAGTGACTAACAATACCATTCGAGGGAACTGTTCCTTCCTTGACCGCATGACTCAAAGCTGCCTCGTCCCTCTCCAAAGAATCTTTGGTTAAGAGTCTCGAAACGATGTAATTGGTCTCTCCAGCCGCACCCTGGTCATAATAAACATCATACCACTCCAAGAATGAGTTATACTTCGCATCCGTGGCAACAAACTGCACGGAGCCTGGCCAGCGCTTTTGGATAGTATCGTTGATCGGCTTGAAGAGCTTATTGATGTACTCGGGATCCTGAACGTCTTGTGCAATAAAGATGCCTTGGATCCCGGCGACCTCTTCTGGGGCGCCCGGAAATGGCATGGGATTGGGCGTTTTCGGACTGAGGCTAGTGTATCCCGAGAGGCCGGCGTCGGCAAGAGATGGGAATTGTGATAGGACGTAGGCAAGTAGGTCATACTTGAAGGGTGCTTCAGATGAGGTCCCGATCAGCCAAGCTGAAGCCAAGATCTTTGGTGTTTTGTAAACCTTCAGAGTGATTGACGTGAGCACGCCAAAGGTTGATCCACCTCCCTGAAAAGAGATCAGCATAGATTTGGCATCTTAAGAAAACTCAACTTACACCTCGCAGGGCCCAGAAGAGGTCCCGATGATTATCCTCGTTAATGGTCAAAATCTTACCACTGGGTGTGACCATGGTCATTTCTAAAACCTGATCAACGGCAAGACCGTATTTTGGCGATAAGATGGAGTGTCCACCGCCGGTCACGTAGCCGCCGAGACCAACAGACTTTCCACCGCCTCCGACAATAACGCGACCATATTTGTCAAGGAAGGTGTAAAGGTCATACATTTGAGAGCCTGCTCCAGCGGTGACAGCATCGCCAGGGATAGTAGTCTTCGAGTTGTGTAGCTTGAAAGCACCCTTATGGTAAGTAGTGTCCTTCAAATGATGAGTCCAGAGTGAGAGAGATCCTGGAGCGACAGAGCGACCCATGTAGTCGTGGCCGGTATTCTTAACAACGAGTCTGATCCTATGCTTCCGAGCTGTGATGTCGTGAGAACACATAAAAAAAAAGTACTTGGCACTTACCAAAGTCGATGCCAATCTTGACATGCTCCGGCTTGGTGACATTGACAACATAGGCAGGATAGCCACCACCACTGCAAGGGTATCTCGCATCTGGAAGACAAGTCCAATTGGCGTATTGGTCATAAATGACGGAAACAGGGTCTTGTGTGTGAAGATCGTATTTCTTCCAAGCCTCGGCAACGTTAGAGCATGTGTCTTTGTTATAGGTAGACCAGCCTTTGTGGCACACTGCTCCAGGTGGTGTAGGCACAAAAAGTTGTCCGTCCAAAGTTTCATTCAAGTGGGACCATGTGCTATGAGAGGGCCAATCTGGAGTGCCGGGATATGCTTTACAGGATTTGCTAGGAATATAGCCCCCCAAAACGGAGGGCAGAAGCGAAAGTGTGTAAACGGTGAGGGAATAGAGACGAGGCATTCTGGATTGAAGATTGACATGTTTTGTGAAGGTGAAGTTGGACGCTGTGGTCTTATATACCCGTTAGACGTGACTAAAGGCCGGCCATTTCTCACGCAAAATGCATTATGCGACTTCAGACCCTCAACAAGGGATCATGTTCCGAGACTATGTGCCTGCTAAAAGTGGGATCCATCCACTCAAAGAAGCTCGTACTATTCGTTTACCTGGAATGGCTCGTGTACGTCGCTCAGCCCTGCCAAGACCACGGCTAAGCTAGCTTGTGGAGGTGGCTTGGGAGAAATCCTGACGCGAAATGCGGTATGCGGGCCGGTCTTAACAGTTGGAATGCACATTCATGCTCTTATCGATGACACTGATCTATGAGAACACGCAGCTGTGCAAGATTTGTGCTGCGCCGCAGAATTGTGTTTAAGCCGATGCCAATCATCAGTGAAACAGTCCTGAGAAGCGTGAACTCCAGAGTCTCTCCAGCGCTCGACATGTCTCAGAAATAGTAGCAAAATGATTGCAATCGATCATTTCTCAATCGCGTATGATGACGCGAAATCAGCCCGACGATTATGCCGACGGCATCCGAAGATAAACAAAAGTAAAAAAGTGATCAATTAAACCCCCGTAAAGGCTCGCAGTATCATCCCCAAAGCGGCCTAGCTCTACGCCAACTTTAATCTTGATTCGGTCCCAGTTTTGTCCCCTACACACACACACAGACCCCTATCGCTTCTCCTCTGCATGTCGCAGCGCAAAATGCCATCAGCCATTCGCTCCTTGTATTGCTTTTAGTTCCAAGCCCAGCCATTCTCTCGCCATGCTGCGGCTGCTGTTGCTCTTCCATGCGCTTTTCATCTCCGTCTCCACCGCGCGCGACAAAGATGGCGCCAGTGGAACAGTCTGGGCGACGCCCCACGATAGTTACTCTTCGTCGATAGGCGTCCTCGGATGCAAGGTACGGAGGCTCCCATCGAAGCGCATCAATTGGCTAATCTCTCCAGATCAACACCAATCGCGTCGCCTACTGGCCTAATTCCGTCGACTGCAACAATATCTGCATCGCGCTCACATACGAAGACCGCACCGTCCATCTGCTCCGCGTCGATCAATCTCAAGGCGCGCACGACGTCAGTTACGATGCGTGGAACTACCTTTACACCGGCTACTCGGCCACCGACAAGCCCACGGCCGGCGGTCCCGTGAAGATGAAATTTAAGAACGTCGACGCGTCAAAGTGCTCTGATCTGATCAACACCAAGCATAGCAAACTGCCCCTCAGCGCCGCCAACAGCATGAATTTCCTCGCGAGCTGTCTCGACCAGAAAGATAGTACATGGGTAGGCGACAACTATGTCCTGTACAATATCCTCGATTCAATCTGTACGCTTGGCCACGACGAGACGTGCGATCTGGACTACCCAGCTGCGAACCAAGCGTCTTGTTCGCATACCATGGGCGTACCCGACAAGCTCAAGGGACAGACTGTGTACAACATCCGGTATCCGAGCGGAGAGAAAGTTAGCGCGGCGGATGGCAAGCCTGCAGACGAGGACGGCGCGACAGGTCTTGCGCAGCCGAGTGGGAAGGCATTAGCGCTGGTGGTTTTGTTCTCAGCGTGTCTTGTGTTTGGGATATAGACTAGTACCGTCTATTCGAACCACGAACGCATTGTATGTTGAATCATTTTATATGTTGGTTGATGATCGGAGTTGTGGCTGGTGGAGAAGGATGTTAATGTCAAGATACCCTACCGTTTCACGTCTATACCCTGTTTCACTACAACTTGGATATGTAGTTATCAAAATTAGTAGATGATTTGAAAGTAATGATCAATTGATTAGAATGACAATCTGGTACAACGCCATAACAAACCACCACAGGCTTCCCTTTGCCGAGCCCTACTTTCGCATGGCTTATTTGCCCAAGTTCAGTGCATTCTTGACTTTGTCCATTACTGACGACTCTTGTTGGCCGCCCTCCTGCGGGCCGACGTCTTCCTCAGTCAGTGCATTCTTGCCGTGTAACTGCTCTCGGTCAGTATAAGCCCAGGGTGTTGTTAACGGCCACTAACCTTTTGCTCTTCCTCTTCAGCGCGATGGATAAGATCGTGGGTCTCGACGGCTGTCTCATCGTCGAGACCAGTAGGTACCTTGGGGTGGGATTGTCTTCTTTCAGACATGGTGTTTGTTGTTTGAATATTTTGTATTTTAGTGGATCTCTCGATAGTGTGGTTGAACTAGAGAAGAAACAGATGAGCATCTAGCTTCGCCGGGTAATGGCTTCATATAACCACAGCTAAGCAGAACTTTCGTGATCGCTGTCGTCATTAATCACACAATCATGTAAAATGATGCTGACCAACGTCATGTTGGAACACTCGCGGGGTCGCAATGGTAACATTTGACGACAATCTCGAGACCCCTCAGTATCACAGTGCAAATGGCGTTGCGACAACATCCGATGCCACTATGACCAACATTATTTCCCTGGTACCGTCTACATTCAGATACGGTGTCACCGTCGTCAGAAATGCGAATCAAGTCATCTCAAAATGACTTTAGACTGACGTGTCGTCAAAGTTCTGTTTCCCAATACGCTACATGATCATCAGGGTTCATCACGATGCCGGATGACGCGGCTTGTTCAATATCATTTGACGTTGACCTTATCGTGTATCTCTTTGCTAGCGTCTGTTTGTTTTTTGATGCATGTTCTTCTGAATCGTTTGTTGTGAATAAAAGCAGTGTGATAAGACCATCATACCCCACTCACTGTCCGCTGTGGTAGCTACTGAGGAGCTTATTGCCATATTCTTTGAATTTTGAACAATCGCACGGTCCGCATGCAAATCACGTAGATCAGGGGCATAATCGCGGTTGGCATTCAAGACAGCATAACTATTTTCAGTATTACTCCAAATCGTCAATGAGGTTAATTTAGCAAATACATATTCCTGACTAAATGTGCTTTATAGACTAGGTACACCATATCTCCTGGCCAGAGATAGTCCACATGGCTTGAAATATCTCGTCCTGACTTGCGTAGGAGCTGTAGTTCAGAGCTTCTGGCCAGCGGTGCCAGGGATAACCGAGGCTACCTTCTTCGAACCAAGTAGAGTCACCTTGTAGGGAAGAGAAGTAGCAGTAAGAGTACCCTTGGGAGCAGAGTTGACTGAGCCGCCGAGGTCAACGTCATCAACAACGGCATAACCAGTCTGCTTGGAGTCGGCAAAGAAGATGGCACGCTCGACAGAGTTGGTAAAGGCGGAGCTCTGGACAAGAACCTGGGCGCCCATGCGGGTGTTGACACCAGAAAGAAGGATGCCGTCCCAGTAGTTGTTGACGATATGGACTGTAGCAAAGCGCACAAGCGGTGTACGGCTGCTGACATTCTTCCAGTAATTGTTGGCGTATGTAATGTGAAGCTTGCCAGTGTCTTCGGAAGCGTTGCTGTCAGAGTGGCCGACCAGGGAGGACTTCCACTAGAATACCATGTCAGTTTAATACTAGTCAATTCGTAGTATAGCTCAACTTACGTGGTCGTGGAAGTAGGTGTTGGAGACAGTGATCCAGTCGGCGCCGTGAGAAATATCGACCAACCCATCCAGATCATCCTTTCCAAGGCTCAGGTCACCTGAAAGGTCACAGTGGTCGACCCAGACGTTAGTAGAGGCATCAATGCCGATAGCATCGCCGTTGGAAGCATCGACTTTGGCAATCTTGAGGTTGCGGAGAATGACATTCTTTTGGCGACGGACATAGAAGCCCACGCCGGTAAGTGCTAGTCAAATTAGTTCCAAGTGTTTCAACCAAGAATATCCTTCACTTACAGCTACCTGCTGCACCGATAATAGTTTTGTCAGATGCAGGGCGAACCTTGTCGCTACCTGTCAGTTTTCCTGAAACGATGATGGTGAGAGGCTCAGAGCGTTCGGCAGCCTCAATCAGCGCTGCAACAGAAGTGACAGTCACGGTCTGGCCCTGTGCGCCACCTGTAGTTCCTCCGTTCTGAGTACAGTATCCAACGCTGCAGGCTTCCGCGGCCTGGCGCTTGAGGAGGCTGTCACGGTTCTCGGTAGGTGAACTGACTACCAAAGTAGCGAAGAACGTGGTGAGGACTGAGGCGAGCTTCATGATGGAACTTGAATCAAATCAAAGGTCAGGATTTATATCGCTAGCAAATGTAGTGGAGCAACGATGCTTGGGTTAAGATGAAGTTACTCAGGTGTGAATAAGTGAATGATTAACATTTAGACATCGTCAAGAATGTGCGCTTTATATAGCTTCTCATCTACAACAGAAAGTCGACATCGACCGTTCAGTGGCATCATAAGAAGCACAACGTCCGAATCAGGTTACGGACCGTGAAATTGACAGGAATTGCCCTTTCCGTCAAAGTCATTGCGCATCTTTCGATCGAGTTGAGCACGAACAGCTCACGGTGTGACTGCACTTTCATCAGTTAAGTGAAACGATCAGAGAGGAAAGGGTACGCTTAGTGTCACGTTCAGAGTATAGCTCGCCTTGGAGTTCACCTATTGGTGGAATAGTCCTGAAGTTTTGTAGCGATTGGTGGATAATTGATTATATTCTCCGACCGACATTTATAGCTATCAATAAATCCAGACAACAAACCAATAATTATGGCAATATTCTTCCCCAACCATTGTGATGTGAGACTCGGCAATCTAATTGCCGAGCCGTGGCTTGTCTCAAAGTCTGGGGTAAAATATGGGATTTCATCTAGTGGCCCCAGAACCGATCAAGTCCTAGTCTCGTTACTGTACCCAGATAAATTCGATCTCATCACATTGGCTCTATCAATGTCAAAATGTTTCAAGCACATCGTCTCTGCTTCGACAGTTCCATTTTCGTAAGATACAGTTTTCGAAATTGAAATACTCTTGGATCTGTGACGGACTCTGCGAAAGCCCCCAACCCGGGGTAATTCTGTGTCATGCAACTAAAAGAATCCCCCAAATTGTGAGATTGGATTGTGGGGGCACTGGGTAGTATTTCGGCAATAACAGTCTTGTGAATGTAGAAGATCGACGTGAAAGCAAATGCAATGTGAATGAGTTCTTCCTCGAATCAGATTGAAGAACATCAAACACATATTGGTCTAATCAAAGGTCTCGGGAACTTTTTCTTCGAAGGCCATTGCACCTCGGAATATTGGGGGACACTAGACAGATCCAGTCATCTGAGTTGAGATAAACATGTGAGATTGAAGCGAAAGCAGCGTCTCGAACGCGACGGTAGTGGATCGTTGGACTCTTTTGTGGATAGCAGTGTGGAAGCCCCAAGTGGCTGTATGCAATCCACCGGAAGTTTGAGACTCTGTGAACGAACACGGGGTTTTGGCATTAGACTTCTGCCATCAAGATCGGGCGATGACTCTGAGAGGAATCCCACTTACCAAAGTATTCGTCAGTAATATATCGTAAGCACACGGGGGGATTCAATGACCTATATCTCCATATGTCATCACCATTCGATCGAAACGAGGTAGAGCTGGATTCTCGTTCACATAATCTCGCAGGCCTTCGGAGGAAATGCTAATTATCAGACAATCTTACCTACCTTGATCATACGTAGCATCGTATGGAACATGCCCTTAGTAACTTTTGAAAAGATCTCAAGAAGTCCCCGGTATACATGTTTGGACTTCCGTCAAACTAGATTTATGTTAAATGGTCATTACAGTCACAGTTGAGTTGGAGTAAGAGGGAATATCTCAAGCATTTGAAGTACTGAGATGATAAGTGCAACCAAGATGAAACTCGTCGGTTTCTACTTCTGGGGTATGATGGTAAAAATAGGTGTACCTTAGGCGGGGCTGGCCGGAAGCGTCACCATAAACAATTATCATTGGCTATCGCTATTGACGAACGAATACAAATCTGTATTCTACATCGGCGACCGAATGATGCCGAACGAACTAGTGTTTTCAAATGATGATATGCAATTAATCTTTGAGAAGGAATCAACGGCCGGCTGGATGAAACTTTCCACTCACGTCACACTCAGCAAGGTGTGACATCATGACGCGCAGTTGATAGCGGGGCATATCTACGCGACGTATCTCCTGCTCTTTACCTTGATACAATCTTCATCTTGATTGCATGTCACTTGCGATCAAAACCCCAAATCACTTCCAAAAAAAAACTTTTCGAAATGCTGTGGAAATCCGTACTACTCGTCGCTGCTCAGCTTGGCACTGTTGTCGCCGGACAGCAAGCAGTTTTGGGTTCCAACAATCGCGACCTAGACGAGATTCGCGAAAAGTATTGTCAATTTGATCTCTGCCGAAACCATTAGCTGACCAAATCAGATTGCTGGAAGCCCAGATCATTCCCACTGTCATCGACGACTTCCCACCTGCTCTTGGATTTCGCTCATCGTGGAAGCACGATTCTGCTGAACTCGGCAACACCCTCAAACCGAAGCATCTCAAGTCGGCACCCTCAATTCACCTTGACAAGATCGAGTCGGACTCTCCCTTTCAAACTCAAGTCAAGTCTCACACAACATTTGTCATTGTTCTGACCGACCCTGATGCGCCATCGAGGGATGATCCTAAATGGTCCGAGTTCTGCCATTGGATTGCCACGAGTACTGCCATCTCGACGTCTAAATCCTCCAAGCATCACTTGAAGAACGTCGTCAAGTACAAGGCCCCTGCGCCGCCGCCCAAGACTGGAAAGCATCGTTATGTGTTTCTTGCTTTTATTGCGGCCAATGGAACCGCAGAGAAACTTCATTTGACCAAACCTGATGAGAGAAAGCATTGGGGCTCAGAGCATGCTGGTCATGGAGTACGTGAATGGGCTCGCGATAATGGCCTTGTTGCAGTCGGTAAGTTGATCCAAATCCCAAATTGTCGGCCATGACTAACATAGAATAGCTGCCAATTTTATCTACGCAGAGAACGAGGAACAGTGATCGCGCAGATCTCGCATGTAAATAGCTAGTGGTATCAGGCGCGACTGTATCGAAAGGGAAGCTCAATATGATTATATGCAATGGCCTTGATTTTCGGTCACAGAAGCGGCCTATAATTCGGGCATGTCATTCGTCGATTACCACTCGTCGCGGATCAAGCTCCTCTTTCAGAAACAGAGCGTTTAGCGCTCAATATCCCCGCATTGTCCGGCTTGTACTAAATCTTTAACCCACCCAATACAAAGTCTGTATTTCACCACGAACTTATACATCCATGTCTTAGAGCTAGAATAAGAAGGTCGGCACTTCCCCGTCACGTAATATCTAATGCCAGCTGAAAAACATCTTGGCGAGAGATAGCAAATCACCAAGCCGAGCAATGAAGCGTGACCTTTGGAAACCTCCGAACAGAGATCATTACTCTATTAGGCAGGTAATAATAGAGATAGTGGCCGCGGCATAATGTTATCATCGATTGATGGTATACTGCATTGATGTTAAGTTTGCGGAGTCTCCATCAACGCAAACTTTCAATATGTATAAATAGGGGCTGAGGCGTGATCAAAAGTTGAAAGACAACACCTTCTTTCCTCAACAGCACACTTGCTCATCAGTACACTCCGTCACAATGAAGTTCAGCGTCGCTCTTCTCTCACTCGTTCCAGCAGTTTTCGCCTTGCCTGCAAGCGAAGATGTGTCTGTATCCAAGCGCCAGAGTGCCAACACGGTAACGGACCAACTGCTCTTCAGCGTCTCACTACCTACATTCACCGCCCGCCGCAACGCCCGCAACCCTCCTACTCTTGACTGGACTTCTGACGGCTGCACTTCCTCTCCCGACAATCCTTTTGGATTCCCCTTCATCCCTGCCTGCAACCGTCATGACTTTGGTTACAACAACTATCGTGCACAGACTCGCTTCACTGTCAGTGCCAAGGCGCGCATCGACAGCAACTTCAAGACCGAGTAAGTAAACACCGTCATAAGAGAGGCTCTGTTTGTTAACCATAGTTAGTCTGTACTACCAATGTACTTCTTCAAGCGCTGCCGGCGCGTGTAGAGGACTGGCAGATGTTTACTACGCGGCTGTGAGGGCCTTTGGTGGCGGCGATGCTACCCCTGGAAAGAGAGACGAACAACTCGTTAAGGAGTACGAGGAGAAGGTGGAGATTTACAACAAGCTTGTTGAGGAGGCCCAAAAGAAGGGAGAGCTTCCTCGCTTGGATTAATCGAGAAGGTTTTAGAATGATAATTTGAAGTGGAGTGTGTTTAGTTGGCTTTCTACCCCTGACTTTGGATCCTCTAGGCGATGATGAAGATTCACCTACCTAGAGACGTATCTTATCACGAGCGACGAATTCATGTCGACGAAGTTCCTGAAGTTTCACTTCATTAAGTAGCAAGTGATTCCATGATGGAATCAGTGAATTAACGCTGCCCCTTACAAAAGGTAATGCTTCTTTCATGTACCATTTATGGACAGCATAATTGAGTACAATACTCCAACGAATATGTTATTGCAGGCCTCAAGGGCATATATATCAACTATTCTCGTACCTGCTTAACATCTTGAGGACGTATTAAAATGTTTGCAGTCGAGATTGAATCGGGCAAAAGTGCAGAATAAGCTTCTTGAGGGATAGGTTTAGCTCAGAATTTTCACCTTCCCCAATTCAGTTCAGGACAGTGCCCAGTGATCAAACTATCGAGGTAGGTTTCCGCCACTACAGGAATTAAGAAGAACTTCGTGAATAGTGCATGCAGTCGAACGCTGAGCAATTCCGGTGAAAGAAGCAAAAGGGGTTTCTCGAGTTGAAGGTCTCCGGAGATTGAGTCGAGCTGTGAAATCACTATTCAACAAATGTATGGCAATGGAATTGAGCAATGTTATGTTTATATGCTTCTTTTACGTGCTGTATAAAATTGTTTCTATGGCATAGTAAATGAGAAATAGAAACAAGACACTAGTTATACTGATTTGTATATGTCTCGGTTATGACAGAGAATCTTTCCAAAATGACAATGGTGTGGACTTGAAATCTTTCGTCGACTAAAAACACCGGTTGACAAAATGGCTTGCGGTCGCTCCGAGGAACTTCCATCGTGAACTTAAGAGTCTCGCATTATAAATAAGGAGGATATAACATGATACACAACAACCCATAAGGGTGATTAATCAGAAACATATTCATGACGTGAAGTTGAGATAAAGCTTTGATCTAAAGAGTTGTGGAGATCACTTGTTTCACTTGGGATATCAGTGTCGATCATGTCTTAGAGCTCCCCTGGTGGACAGTACGGGGACTTTATGCAATTATCCTGGTCTCACCAGCTGAGTCAGCACAACGTTCCATCTGAGACCAGCTGTAATTAGTGCTAGACAACTGGGAGGCATTACATTCCAATGGCCTTGACTCGGGTCTTGAAGCTTACCTTACCCATGCTTGAATTTGGGAGTGCTAGATCAATGCAGTTCCCAGTAGGTACTTGCAGTGTAGTCACTTTGCGGTAGGCAACACAATATAAGAGGCATGTAATCACGTGTCCTTATACCACTTTACCTCCCTGTGTTCCATTACACCTTGGCATGCTCCATGATACAGGAACTATAACTAAAGATGAAAGCAAAAGCTAGCCTGGAGTCCCTTCCCTGATTTAGAGTGCGCTGAGGTATCCGTAACATTGTCTTGGCTTTCCTATTTCGGAGCCTGCGGTAACCGCGGCCTCCGCCCACATCGATATACATGCATGTCTTGGGATATAGATACTGATACTTGACGTATCAGCTTAGTAGCAAGCCATGAATGTAGATAGCCGTCAGCTGCTCGATTCATTCTCTTTTCATTCGTATTCCCACTCGCAAGTTCATTTTCTGGAACTCCGCTTTCTTGCAAAGCTCGCGCTTGCTCACGCAACATGGCACCGAAAAAGACTGGCGGGGCTCACTTGAGCAGTGACATTGATTTCATCGCAACTCTGGAGGCTTCTGTCAGCACCATCTCCACCGGCCAGAACCCTGATGTTCCTTTGAACAACACAAGCTCCCTGACGCACAAGCGAGTTCCTTCTAGTCATTAACAATCAAATCATAGTCCTCTGCCATCCATTACACTTCCCTTCCCGCCGAAGGCCCTGGGTATGAACAATGATCCAACTACACACTGACCCTCGTACGCATGGCTGTTCCCCAATAGCTCTCGTGGTAGCTCGGTGGGGATTTCAAGACGGCGTTTTCTCTTGCCATTTTCACCACGATTCCATCTTGATTGTTGTACAGACTGTAATGTCAAGCTTGAGCCCCCGTATCAATGAGAATGTGGTCGTGCCTGGTCGTCCAATCGAGTTTCCTGGCTTATTCGACCATTGCTTCTCGTCAGGGCTCAGCTACACGTTTCCAGATTGTTGTTGTCAAGAACCTCAACGCAACTCACCGCATCGATGGCGTGTACTCACAGTATGGTCTCCATGGCACGCTTGAACCATCGAGAGCTGCTGTAAAGGCTGCATCGCCTAAATAATCCATGGCCGATGTTGGATATTGAGCGGTACTTTGGGCTGGCAGGTGTAGAGGTTTGGGCATAGACCACTGTGTGCCAATGGAGGAAGCTGAACTTGTGCATTATCGGCAATTTGAAATGTACCGTGGCATGCAGTTACTAGTTGATGGACGTCATTTGGAAAGAGAGACAATGTGTTTAGGAGCCGAACTTTAACTTGATGAAAGTAACTTATTCCTCATTTTCGCGTAAGAAGTATTGATTAGATATGTAACTGCACGGGCGGTGACTTTTTAATAGAACAAAAAACCTATCCTTCCCAACCATGTACCACCTCAATGAATCGTTCAAGCTGCGCAAACTCAGTCGCCCACGTTGTCAGCAGTCTGATAACCGCCTCGTCATCGCCACACTTTTCCCACACATAAAAGGTAAAACGCTCCTTCAGCACTTTTATCAATCCCAAAGGAAGCACAGCGAATACTTGGTTTGTCTCGGTCGCGGCATACACCGAGAACCCTGCTTGCGCAATACCACTCGAGAGAGTCTCGGCCGCAAGGTTTGCCGTTGTTGCAAGGTCGAAGTATAGATTGTCTTCGAAAAGCTCTGCAAATTGCGCACCTATTACACGCCCCTTTGCTAGGAGAGAGCCGTGCTGTTTGACGTAGAATTCAAATTCGGAGGCGAGTCTGGCGTCTTTGACAACAACGGCTTCACCAAGAAGAGCTCCGTTTTTCGTGCCGCCGATCCAAAAGATATCTGTCAATTCCAAGACATCTACTAATGTCATATCATTGGCCTTGGATGCAAGGGCAGTACCAATGCGAGCACCGTCAAGAAATAAGATGAGGCTGTTCTTTTCGCAGACTTGTTTGATCGCTGCGAGTTCGTTTCTAGTATATATCGTGCCGATCTCGGTCGCGTTCGAGATATACACTAATCGAGGTTTCGCCATGTGAGGAAAATGCCAGTTATCATCCAATGCTCGTTCGATAGTCTCTGGTGTGAGTTTTCCGTTTTTTGGCCCAACATTGATAATTTTATGACCGCTCGCCTCGACTGCACCTGTCTCCCTTGTAACGATATGTCCGGAACTCGCGGCAATTACAGCTTCGTGAGGTCGGAGACATGCGTCGATGGAGATGGCGTTGGCAGAGGTTCCGCTTGGTACAAAGAATACTCCTACATCGTCACGACCAAGATGGCGATGGATTCTTTGGCGCGCAAGGTCGCAATATGTATCTCCTCCATAGCCGACTTCTTGTGTTGTATTGCTAGCGATCAAAGCTTTGAGGAGGGCTGGATGGGCACCCTCGCTATAATCATCCATAAAACTGTAGCGAGGCGCTGAGGTTGATATTTGGGACGGCATTTTGATGATGAAGATTAAGTGACAGCTGGAGGTATGCGTCTGAGGCGTTGGCACTAACTTTGACGTTTCTATATAGATTGTACCATCCCCACTCGATGATCCACAGATGTATCAAAGATTGCGTTGTTAGTAACAAGCGTGTTAGTCAACCCGCTCGTAGTGGGTCGTTACTCAACATTCGGTGACACTTCTCGAAAGTTTTCCAAACTTAATGCGGTCATGACTCCATGTTTGAGCGTCAGGGACGCGACATGGCATCATGTGGGCGAGTACTCGGCGCTATTGGTAGAATGACACGATATGACCGGGCCGGTTACAGCTCACGGGACTGTGAACCAGGTGACATTGAAATTGTGTTTGTCGCGTCCATAGAAAAGTCGATGAAGCTCCGATACGTCTCAACAGTTGAAGGATCGAGCGGTTTCGGATACGTTAGGATCTTCTGGTACTTTGGCTTGAGCGGCATGCCCGTGGCTGTAAGATCACTAGCCTGGTCCCAAAGTTCGGGATACTTTTCGAAGAATGCGGGGTCGATCTTGTAGTAACCCGCTCCCTTGTCCATGTTCAATTTGCTAAACGCCACGCGGGCATAAGCAGGCGATGAGAATAATGTCGAAATGTCTGGCGATGGTAGAATGGCAACTGTGTTTTCGCTTTCGGATGTTCCGGATGCCATTGTGTTGATTAGATCTGTGACTCGAACGTAGACTGTGATTTGCGGGGCTCCCAGGATGAGGTCCGACATGAGGGCTTCCACTACATAGCCTGTGACGGCGTCACAGAAGATTTGATCGATGTGTGGATTTGTAGAGTGAAGCTGTATCAATCTGTCCCGAATTGATGGAAATGGAATCCAATCAATTATGCCAGGGTGAATATTCTCCATCTGCGCTTTGGTGGGCCGGTATCGGGGATGTAGCTTGTTGAAGGTCGCTGAGGAAGGATAAAGTTGCCAAGCTGTGAGTTCAATAATGTGAAAGAAGCGTGTTTTGGCATACCAGGCCATTACATCTGGCCGGGTCATGCTGTTGAACATGGACAGAACCATCAACACTGGTTGATAAACGCTGCATCACATTAGCTAGTGTTGAATAACGGTAAGACCCCGACTTACCTCTGTACTGGGTTACGACTATTCGGAGTAAATCCCAGGGTATTGAGTTTATTCTTGAGCATTCTCTGGAGCAGCTGGATGTGATCTGAGAAGGGCGAGTTCGTGAATGAATAATCCTTGCCCAGAACCAGGCTTGACTCTGCCGTGGCACTGATGGCACTCAGATACGGTTGCATTCCCATCTGGTACTCATGGCTCCAGATGTTTGGAATCCGAGAATAAAATGGGTTCGTGCCAGCGACATTGATAAGTTCCGACGTGAAAGCAGTATCCGCCAAAGGTCCTGCATGGATGTGAATACCCTGTCAGAATTTTATTAGAAAGCCGTGGGTACTGACCTGCAGTAGTGACTGGCGCGAAAGGAGTATCAAAGTCAAGAATTGAGGGGTCAAAAGGTTCCATGCCTAGAGACTGTAGTGAACGATCTGCAAAAGACACATGTTGGTCCTCATGTTGACCAGGATCATCGGCCAACCGCAAATCATGCTCGTGACCGCCATCTTTCTCGATATCTTCATCACTCGCAGTACCATCCAATGTTTTGGAAACAGACTCGTTAAGTAACTGAAACGAAGCCACCATTTTCGACATTTTAGCCTGAACATCAATCAATTGCTTTCGGAGCGTCTGATTCTCCTTCTGCAGCGCCTCTACACGCTCGCTATCCGGCCGCTGATCAGCATTCACTTTGTTTCGCAATTCCCTGATACATTCAGCCTGCCTGCGCCGAAAGGCACGCTGGGAGAGCCGATTGCGGAGTTTTCTATAATTGCGTCAGATAACAATGGAGCCTGCGGGGAAGGAGATAGATACTTTCGCTCTTGCTCGCTGATGGCAGGGTTCTTTTCGTCGCCCTGAGAAATGCTAGGGGAATCCATCGTGAGCCAGGGTGTCGTCTGGTGTTTAGTTGTCAAGATGTCGCAGCCTCGTCACCGGTATTTGAAAATCAAATGGATCTTTTTGATTGGAGCTTCAGATATGGGTACATGGCTCGGGAGTTTACGGGTAGAAGCGGCGGTCTGAACCGCCTGGTAACCTAGAAATAGCTAGTATCTAAGTCGTTCAGAGCATATACCGTTGAATAGGAAACTAAGTGCTTGGATTTATGTAGTCCCACGGGATTTCGTAATTTTTAAGGATTGCAATGTAATATCACTTTCATTCCTGTTTCATGGTACTTCCTCCCCAGAGGATATGGCCGATTCAGAATAAGCAAACGGGCTGTAACATGATGATACCTAATGCTGCCAACCAAAGTTTTAAATTTATGATGATTCATAAATAGAGAGATCAATCCAACACCGTTGCTTGTCTGAGGTTGCCCAATTACTGTATTGGTGGAGTTGCATGATTCCAATAGGAGTAGGTGATCAGAGACAACTAAAGAAGCCATGAGAAAATAACTAGTAGTGCCATTCTAGTGCGTTGATATTGTATCTTGACAAGGTGCACGGCGCTTATCGCTGCATTTTTCACCTAACCTAACGCACCTACTGGGAGGGCCTGGCCTTGTTTGAGCTGTTGCAAGCCAATAAGAAATGTTATATCACAGCCTTGTTTGTTACCCAGACCGACTGCGCCACCTTGTCTCACCAGGCTCCCAAGACATAAAACCAAGAAGAATGTCTCGTTTCTCCTAATACCTATCTATCCCCTTTCATCTTACTTCTTGGGAAACCAGCCAAGCATTGAAGAACGACAGATCATGTGGCTCATCAACACCCACACACTAGCGCTGGAAGAGTTCATCGGTCCAGACCGACCTCGCTATGCCATTCTTTCACATACCTGGTACAAAGGCGAGGTTACTTTCCAAGAGTTTCGCGATTGGCAAACTCTCGATAAACTGAAGCCGGGAGCACAGAAGATCCTCAAGACTTGTGAACTAGCAAGGGGTAGAGGCTTTGGATACGTGTGGATAGACACGTGTTGCATTGATAAGACCAACAGCGTCGAACTGACCGAAGCCATCAACTCCATGTTTGAGTGGTATGCGTCAGCGGCGGAATGCTACGTTTACATACAAGACCTTGCGCCGGGTGCAAAAATCCAAAATCTCAAAGCCTCAAGATGGTTCTCCCGAGGATGGACACTGCAAGAGTTATTGGCTCCCGATGATCTCATCTTCTTCGACCAGGAATGGCATCAACGCGGCACCAAGCATGAACTTGCAGCCCTGATTTCTGACGCAACAGGGATCAGCCAAGATATTTTTCGGGACAAGCACCTCTTGTCCCAAGTCCCAGTCTCGCACAGAATGTCATGGGCAGCATCCCGTCAGACTACCAGACCTGAAGATATTGCATACTGCCTAATTGGTATTTTCGACGTGAAGATGGCTTTCTTCTATGGAGAAGGTCGGAAGAGTGCTTTTCTCAGGCTCCAAGAAGAAATTATACGACGAACAAACGACATGAGCATTTTTGCGTGGCGGTCACTCTCTACTCATGAGAAGTACCGCGGTATCTTGGCCTTGGGGCCTGAGGAATTTGTTGATGGCTCGCTATATCTACAGGCACCCAGCGCGTCTCACACTCCCGAATTCGTAACAACCAATAAGGGTGTACGTATAGATACAGGTTTACACTATACCAAGACTGGAGACACTATCCTGTATCTGCATCATTCAAGAGAGAGACAGAGCAACGGTTTGGTGGGGGTCTATCTGAAAGCATACAGTGGTGGCACTTATGCAAGAATGAGGCCGAATGAATTGGCCGCTATCACAACACCTGATCTCGGACGATCAGCACAAAGGTATCTCAGCCCGAGTATATCTACAGCTACGAAACGTCAGCTCGACTCAACTCTTCGCGAAGCCATACTCTTCAACTCTTCGCTAAACACAGGATTCTGGCAATATGAGTCTACCTCTCCCGCTACTTGGTGGGATCACGATACTCAGAAGTATCTACGGGATATCAATAAGCCATTCACAGCTTTCCATTTCTTTCGAAGTGACTGGGATGACCGTAATCCTCCTCTAAAATTCGTGGTTGCTTTCGGAATCACCGCCGATCACCAGGCATGGGCCAGAATCGACTCTGGTCTGCTCTATAACGCAGCTATCAGTGGTCAAATGCATTCGGTTGAGAAGTACCTGAGCTCGCACAATAGCTCTCTTGTTGCTATCTCTCAGCAGAGCACGCCGACATTGGTACCTAATTGTGGTACGAAAGACGGTCACAAGGTCTGTGAGCCATATCTTTATCATACCACGTCAACATATCATCTCAAGGTGTCGATCGCAAGTGCCGTGGTGCACGGATACTCCACCTTTGTTATCAATATGACTGCAGAGAGCCTACGCATCGACCCTTACAAGGTATTAGTGGTTGTGGCAAGCCTAATCGGGGCACTTTTGGTGATTGTGGCCATACCGAAATTATCAAGGTATTGATACGTCGCCCGCCGACGGACCCAGTACTATTGTATGCCTGTATATAAGTATACGATGGAATAGATTAGCTAAATGGGAGTCGATCAAGGGTAGCAACCTGTTTATTTTCAGAAGGCGCTATTTTCTATGCAAAGTTGCGAGTTCCAAGAAATCATGCTATGGATGTTGCCATTTCAAGTTAGAGTGCTAGAGACGGTACCTATGAAGGCACAAAGGCCAAAGTCACTAGGTCACCGTGCCAGGTGCGGTTAAATCCGTTATATTCTATGACCTATCTTATTCTCTCTTGTATCTTGCCGAATTATCTTGGTTTGGGATCGTCGGTGCTTCCCATGAGTAAGTACAAGAAGGGAAAGCTGGACTTCAAAGCGTAGTCTGTGGCATTTCACATCCGTCGGGTTCATTCGGACAAAACAAAGGAAAACTTCGTTATCAAAGGAATTCAACACCTCTATCTAAACCTTCAAAGCATTGAATACAAAATGTTGTAACACAAATCGTGGGTGTTCGCTATATACTAGTGGAGCAAGTGGCGGTGAGTTGTTGACTTGCCTTGTTGTCGAATTCTCCTGCTGATTCCTTGCAAATACTTACAATTGTATTGATTGAGTCATCAGACGATAGTCGACGCATCTCGTGCTGGCATAAACCATTTGTAATCTTTGTTCTGACGTGACTATTGGTGAGACACGTAACAGCGCATCGAAGTGGATGTGGGGCCTTAATGATTGGAAGCGAGGCGCGCCATGTGGTGTTGGCCCAAGATAGTGGGTTTGTACCTGAGCGGTGGGCACAAAACATGAGCCTCTGTTCCATTTTCTCTGCTTTCTTTTCTTTTCAAGCTCTGAATGTCGTCTAAATCTCTTTCCAATATCATAAGCCATCAGTTTGATCTCTGGATAGATCAACAAGGGCATCATGGCTTCTAACTCGCCCCTAGTAGCGCCGCTTCACGATCTCAAGGTTGTGAAGCAACAGCTAGTCATCCTCGTCACCGTCATTGCAACATTGTTTGTCTTGTGCCCGCAATGGTTGCAATTTTACAGAAACCTATGCCTCATACCTTTGATTGCCTGGTTTACGGCAATGGCTTTCGACATCGTCATTCTGCTGAACGACAAATGGGATAATGCGCCAGCAATGGTGAAATACTTTGTTCCTGTCGATTTCCCAAAGATTGCACCCCCCTTCGAGCAGATACGCTCGATTGTGAACAGACGGGTGGCACTATCCAGTACCAGACTACGTCAATTCATCTTGGAAATCAAGCCAGTGATGCTGGTGCTCATCGATTGGCTCTTGTGTCAAATGGGTCGCGGTAGGTCTAGCAGAAAGACCCACGCAAGGCTTCCCACTGATATGGATTCTTAGGTTCATCGAGTAACCACTCCCAAGGGTCGCAGGAAGGCTCCGAGACTACTTCAAAGCCCAAGCCAGATCGTTGGGTAGCAATATTAGTTACGACACCACCGCCCTACAGCGACAGCGTCTTTGGAATCGACCGAAACGACATTGACGAAGTTGACGAGCTTATTTCATGGGAAAGCACAGAAGTTTCGACGATCCCGACCATTCTTTCAACACAAACCCCCAAAGTCCAATTGACACTTTGCCTCATTCCCAAAAGTACTTGGTATTCTTCCAAGACTGTTTTAGAACGATTTACGACAGGACTTTACTGGAGTCACCAGCCAGGAAGCATGTCATGCCAGGGCGAACAATGGGATGAAGAGAGGATACAAACCATCTTCAAGATCCAGGTTGTTGGGCAAGTGGAGGGGCAGAACAAAATCCATCAGGTCAACGAATGTGAGTAGTTATTCAAGCGAAAGGCTTGACACTGAGTGAACACACCGCTGACGGCTACAATCAAGACTTCGATTCCCTTCGACAAGGATGGGATGATGCCAACACATATTGGAATGATATCGACTTCGCCATCATTTTTGGATTCCTCCTTGTTGGCTCTTCTTCGACCGATGTATGCAAGAAACTGTTCGAACAGTTTGCTACTGGCCGAATCGAGCAGGCGCAGCGTAATAAGCGCTCGCAATTGGGCGCTGGTGCTGCTATCCTCACGTTACTGACCGGAGGATTGGCTGCTCCGGTCACAATTCCAATGATGATGGGAGCTGGAGCCGCCGAGATGACGATGTCTAAACGTGATCGCTTCCTGTGGGAGCAAAGAATGAGCATGTGCAAGGAGCTCCTGAACCGATACCAGCAATTGACGGCGATCATCGATTTGGATGATAAGAAGATCCTCACCCCGGCGGTCTTGGCCCCAGAGGCATTCGGTCCGGACGCTTTCGCAGCAAAGACGCCATTCGCGGCCCCAGCTATGGAGTCAAGCTGGTTCGTTGATGATGCTTGGTAGGGGATGCACCGCTTTAGAGTTGCCAGCTGGGATAAACAGAGACCACACCTGGGAAGGAAAGAAATTGTGAATAAATATGGAATCACATCACAAGGCAATACGCAGTTTGAAGGAGTTGTTTATCAAAATGAAATGCTGGAACCATTTCAATATTAAAAACAGGGTGTTTATGACGGCTTCAATAAACACATTCTTATTATTCCACCCACGATATCGCTGAAACATCTGATCAAGCTTACCTCAACAAAACGCCCAATGATACACAGGAAATCCTGACCAGCCTAACACCTATAGCTTACTCTTGAGTCCGGCGCCAGAGGTAGCAAGAATAGTTCGCTGACTGTTACCTCCATGTTCAACCTTGACAGGCGCATCAAAAACTGTGGCATCAGACTTTGCCTCTCTGTCCTTCGTCTCGACGTATTCCCTCTCTCCCTCTCCGATATATAGCTGTCTCGGTCTCCAGATCTTGACGCCGGACGAGTTCAGCATCATCTGTCTCCAATGTGCCAGCCAGCCCACACAACGTGGAACAGCAAACAAGACAGGATAGAAATCGAGTGGGAAACCCATGGCCTGGTAGATAAGACCAGAGTAGAAGTCAACATTGGGATACAAGTTCCTGCTTCGCATGAACTCGCTCTTCCTGGCGTAGTCTGCAAGCGTCAGGGCTGTGTCTAGGAGCTTGTTCCTGCCGGTGACTTCAAAGACTTCCTCGGCGAGCTTGCGGATGGCTGTGGAACGAGGGTCAACGTTCTTGTACACGCGGTGGCCGAACCCAACGAGCACTCGTTCCCTCTTCTCAACCGCCTGCATGAATGCCGGGACGTTCTCGGGGGATCCGATTTCGATGAGCATTCTAATTGCCGACTCGGAGGCTCCTCCGTGAGATGGTCCGTATAGTGCTGCGCATCCTGCTGCAACAACGCTGTAGGGGTCTACCAGGGAGCTACCGACTTGCAAGACTGTGGCAGTAGAGCAGTTGACCTCGTGATCGGCGTGGAGGATAAATAGCTTGTCCAGAGCCCTGGCAAGGACAGGATGAGGTCGGTAATCAGTCTCCGACAAGTTGTCTAGCAGGTACAGGAAATTCTCCGTGTAGGATAGACCCTGTGCCGGTCGGTTAAAAGGTCTTCCCTGACGCATTCTGTAGGACGCCGCGGCCAAAGTTGGGGCCTTTCCAAGAATTCGGAGAATCTGCTTGTCCAACACTTTGAGGGCCTCCATGTTGCCCGAAGCAGCGTTGGTGTAGAGCTTCTGACCAGCAAGAGAGGGATTAGCTTCCGGAGCAAACGCTCCCATTGTCGCAAATGCTGCAGTCAACATGGACATAGGATGCGAATCGTAGCGGAAAGATTTGAACATGTTCTCGATATCAGTGTGAATGTAGGTATGATGCATGACCTCGCCTTGCCAGTCATTGTACTGCGATTTTGTCGGAAGCTCTCCATAGATGAGAAGATAGGCAGATTCGAGGAAATCGCTTTTTTCGACCAACTGCTCGATGGGATATCCCCGATAGCGAAGGACGCCATCCTGGCCGTTGATGTATGTGATTTTGCTCTGAACGACAGCAGTGTTCATATAGGCGGGATCAAAGACTCTGAGACCCTGCGTCGTTTCATCCTCCGGCCGATCATTACCAATCTCGGCCTTGATCTTCTTGAATTCTGTTGCGGGAATGGAATTATGAGTGATGGGGATCTCGTAGGTCTGGTTAGTTCTGTTGTCCACGACCGTCAGCGTCTCGCGCTTGCCCTTGCTCTGCGACAACACCATGATTAATGAGGTATGAGATTCTACAAGTGAGTGAAAATGACATGAAAAAGGCCAAAAGATGAGAGGGAATAAGCAACACGTCGTTGTGGTTTATTAAGATTTTCACAAGCTTCGCGACAACGCGTCACGTGGCCCCAACCTCGGTAAGCGTCACTATGACCGTCTGACCCAACCCCCTGACCAGGGGCTAATGCAGACCTCGGCTGGCCCCACCGGCTCATGAACCGGCTTTTAAATGACATCAGCGCCTAGAATGTTCAACATATTTGAGTGCAACTATATTAAATTCATGTGAGATTATCCCTAGCCTGTGACAATTTATTCCAATAAATTCCAATAACTCCAGCCTACTTACGCCCATATACGTACCGTACAGTCATGTAGCTATGTACCTTGGGGTTACGTATGGCTTTGCGCAAACTCATAAGAGAGACCTGATATTCATCCATGGGCCACTGACAGACGTCTTTCCACATCATAAGAGTGTAACCTATTAAACGTGAGAAATATGTCATTTACCCCAAGTGAGCGATCTTACCTTCCAAGTCGTTCTCTAATGTGGTCTTGACAAACTGACCGATCTCAGACAATTTCGGATCTTTAGGCCAACCGCCAACAGGAAACTGCAAGACATCGTGTTAGTTCATTACAGTTTTACTAGTTTCAGTGAAACCTACTTTGTAGTCAACTGTCTTGACTTCCTTGAACCCAGCCTCCTGGAAGGCTTTCTGCTGCAGTTCCTGGACGAAGAAAGGATTGCCGATAATCTCACTGCCTTCTTCAAAGAGCTTCTGGTAAGTTTTGAAGATAGGTTCCAGCTCAATAGATCCATCATCACTGCGAAAGGTGACATCAGCTTCACCCGACTGGACCCAACCTCCTGGTGCACAACAACGGTATGCCTCGTCAAAGAGAAGATTCCAGTCTTTGATGCCTTCGAAAAGATATCGCATGTGGATAAAATCGAAATGGTCTTCTTTCCATGTCCAAGGCTGAACTGCATCATCAATCTCGAACCGGAGATTCGGGGGAATCCATTGCGGCTGGCAAGGAGAGAGATCTGTGCCGACTACTTGAGTGTTGGGGTATCGATCCGCAAATTCGCTACAAGTTTTTAGCAGGCTGGATGTCTAGGGATCTGCTCTCATGTGTCATACATAGCCCAGATGCCTGCAAAGCCGTGAGTTAGAAGCTAGATACGGAGGTTTTTGAGTTCACCACTTCCGGTGCCAACATCGAGCACGCGCTACAAGACACATTGCAAAGTTCAGTATAGCCGCTTTCAGACGAACTAAGATCTACGTAGACACTCACATTCACAGAGTCTGTCTCAAGAGGGGCGAGAAATAATTCGTTGTCCAAAAGAAGCGTTAAATAATGGTGTCTGTGTCATAGTCAGAACTACTTGGGTGCCTTGGAGAAAATATACACGCACGTCAAGTCCATCGACTCCACCTGTTGGTCATCATTGGGAAAGAAGTAATTGGAGGTGAATTTATCGCTGTGGTAAGTACGCCCTTGGCTTCGACGGTACTCAAGGATGCTGGCAGATACTGACGCCGTTGAGCTTTCGCTGTAGTAATTGTCAGAAAAGAACGATGTGCTTTCTTACGGGACTTATTAACGTGTCGGTCCCAAGAGATGAGTCTGAATCGGCAGGATCTTGCTACAAAAGCGTGAGCTTTATTTTTCAAGTACCATGGCTCCGGTAACATACATAATCATGGTTTGCGGGGATAAGTTCGTTTTGGACCGAGGTAGATGCTACTGTTTGAGCCGCTGTTGTCGACGGCGGCACGGTTTCTTCAGATTCATTCGACATGGTAACGTAACTGGTGTGGAAATAGAGGGAATACTAAAAGTAACGGTATACGAAGAGGGAGAGGAGAACTTCCTATTCAAAGGTGTTGCATGATGGGGTTGAGGCCTTTTATCCCTCCAGTTCAACTTCTGCTTTGAGGACAAGGATGTATTTACCAGGGTTTAATGCAGGATGATGCCATTCATGGCTGTCAGTGCTGGTCTACGGGTTTAGATACCGGCCCGGGCGGCCCGTAGAGCTAAATGATTGTCAAAAATGATTTGCCGCAGACATACCGTTCTCCCATTCGTCTGCCTAACCAGGGTTCAGGTTAAAATAGCGATCATCCAGAACCATGGGGCACAAGGCTAGATATGTGAGTCGCTAAACTTATCCTGGTAAGTGTACGCCATCAGATATACTCCGATATTTCCTTGGACTGGCCAGAGACCATCACGGACAGAAGAGGACAATCTGGGCCAGTCAATAACATAGGATCAACACATGTCAACACTTGAGCGACATACTAGGTGCAATAAGGAACACCATTCGAGCATCTTCATTGCTGACTTTGAAACCTGTCTGCGAAACTCCATCAATTGTGCTTCTTTCTCTCGCGATGCTTCCCCAGATTATCTTCACGAGTGAAGGTACTAGGGCACTCGCCACACCTGAATTGACCTTCGCGCGTCTCTTTCGGATCATGAGTCTTAATGTGCTTTCTCATGTACGTAGCTTCAGCCATGCGTAGTCCACAATGTGCACACTCCACTGGCCTAATATGAGTCTTGAGATGTTTCCTATGTCCTGAGTCAGAGAAGGGCATGGATTGCTGTGCTGGGCCATTTACCTCGCTGTCCTTCGGTCAGGAGATTGGTGTTGGCAAGGCGGGCAGGACGGGCTGATCCAGGTGCATTGAAAAGTCACATTGATGTACCCATCTAAGACGGGCATGGGATGCTCAAAGTAGCCAAGCGTTGTGACAGTATCGGTTGGGGGCGGGCTCAGACGAATTCCTTGAGGGACCAAGGCAGAAGTCTGGTTCTGAAGGGCCGCAAAGTCGTCACTCTAATGAGGATCTGACTCATCCACTTCAACTGAAATATTGTCTCTGTTCGGTACCGTCTGACTGGGTGCCACACTGGTAGGAGTTGAACCAGTCCCAACCGTGATACCCGGTTGGAGTTGAGGATCGACAGGAAATGCAAAGTCTGATACTCATGATAATTAGCACATATCCCACGCATACCCGAAACGCTTTGTCATGATACAGTTACCATCAATCTCGTAGGCAGGTGGGATAAAAGAGGGATCCGGACCGAAACCCCAGGTCATTTCCTCATCATTCTGGGCAGTGAATGCGGCAGTCTCAATAACAGCTACAGCGTCATTGAAGTCTAACTCTGTTCAGTTTGGAGCCTCGACAGGGCCAAGAGGATACTAACGTGATGGTGGGGAAAGTCCCTCTTCGTCTTCGTCCATCGTGTCGTGAAACCCCAAGAAACTTCAGTAGGTGACATCCGACATGGAGGTGATCAAGGGCATTGAAAAAAGAAGGGCGAATGGGCAAAACATTTGATAGAACTATAGTTCCAATTCCATTGGTGCATTTTATGGTGGCTTCATGCGGGAGGTCTACCAGTGCTAATTGGTTCAATTTTGCTATCATGGAGCTTATCTACGATGATGCCAGACTTGACTCTTTAGCACCCTGTAGCGATCATCTTTAACGTGTTCTGCTCTAGACATCAAAGGCACTGGTCTGAATCATAAATGATCATTCCAAGAACAGCCAAAAGAGAAGGTCTCGGAGGGAGTCGAACCCTCGCTGGCGGAATCAGAATCCGCAGTCATAACCGTTAGACCACGAAACCCGGGTAATTGTCGGTTGGTAAAACGACCAAACTTACAACCACATACTTCGCACATGCTGCCTTGATCTCGCAAATTTAGTCCATTCTAAAATCTGATTTGACATCGTTCGATGTGAAGAAACTTAACTAATGCCAGTGTAGCCTTATGTAGAGCGATTGAAGAGCCTATGTGTTACCTGTAAACAACGAATAATTTTCTACCCCTACAAATTCTCGTTCTCGATTTGTGATTCTCTGAATAAAAGCAACGAGAAAATGTAGCACACTTTATTGACATTAAACAGTTGTGCAAATGTTTGATATCGTGACCGATATGTTCATTCACCGCTATCGACATTGGAGTTCGTGAAATCGATCGTCGTTCATCTCATGAATGGATTGATATCCTGCGGTAAAAGGCTCTTGATGAATGCATTCATCGCCGTTTTGGCTCCAGGGTATGTGGCTGCGCTTTGGCTGTCTTATCTGTTTTGGCAGAGACAGATACCAAATTTCGGCACTTGAGTGAGTCTACGACTATACGATGATCGTCATCAGGGACAGGTGAGCCCGTGGGTCTTCCGAGAGATATTCGAAGAAGCTTTGCTCACGCTCAAGGTTAGGTGAGAATTGATCTAGGGTCCCTGGATTCATGGAGCCAATCGCAGGCACTGCAGCGCATTCCTTGGACGTTGGTCTGCAAGTGTGAACAAGGGTTCAGCAAAGCCAAGCCTCAAATATAATTCACCCTTATAAAAAACATGAGGCTGTGCACCGGGACTTGGGGCGCCTTATCATCGCCAAGCAGCGCATCACCAAGACATATGATGCCGACTTAGCCGTCGTATTTGCCAGAACTCTTGGCCAGGTGGAGAAGGCTGACGTGGATGCCAACACAAATCTGTCTTTATCGCACCAAAGAAAACTAAAGCTTGCTCTGTTCTTCGCATCATTCGTTTCTTCAAACGTCGTTCCTAAACAGAGCAGCTCATTACCCTTTCCTTGTATTGAGTGCTCGAGGCATGTTTCATAGAGCAAGGGGTATCGAATGACTAGACCACTCTGGGAATAGAAACACTCGGACCCGCTACGAGACTAGAACGACTTTGATTGGCTGGAAAATGCCGTCGTTGGAGATGCAGGACATCACCACGTATAATGACAAGTATGTCGTATTATATGATTTCGGTGCTATAGGTAAGTTTTGTTGAGCTTTAACACAGCATTGAGCTATCTGTTGACCATCGACAGATCATGATACCGCTATCTCAGAGTTCAAGACTTTGCTCGCAGATTTGGAAGAAGCTGGTCTTGATGTTGAAGTACGAGCAGGCTACGAGCAGACTCTTCTTTTCTTTGTCAAAGCCCCTCGCTCGAGACTAGGAAGCTTGGTTCATAAGTCAAGGCGAGATAGGTCGCTCCATAAACATATTACACTTCTAACGAACCAGCAGAGTCAAAGATTGGTTATACGGTATCACGCCCAACCATCCCGGCGGCGACAACAATACTATTGTCAATGGGGCTTATGAAGCGGAGGATATCCTATCCGTTTACCATCTTGTCAACTGGTCCAAAGATCTCGGTGGTGCTGGGATTACCCCCGGTACTGGTAAATGGGAAAATGTCAAGGCAATCTTCCCACTACACCATACCAAAGTCAACCAATCTCTTCTTAGTTATTTGAGCAGGAGATTCTTCTTATCGGCAGAAGATATAGACAAGATCCGAGATCTACACGGCTCCAAGGTAAGACCTCCATCCACGCGCTACGAAGCATACTGATTATTATAGGTCGCATTTTACTTTGCATTCATCCAAACCTACATCATCTTCCTCGCATTTCCGGCAGTCACCGGAGTCATCGCCTGGCTATGGCTCTCACGCTATTCTCTCGCCTACGGCATTCTGACCAGTGTTTGGTGCACTGTCTTTTTAGAGTACTGGAAAATCCAGGAAATCGACCTGAGTCTCCGTTGGTCCGTCCGGGGAATTCACCATGTCAAAGTCAATCGACCGCAGTTCAAGTACGAGACAGCCTACACGGATGAAGGCGGACGGAAACATTACTACTTTCCTCGCTGGAAGAAGGTCGTTCGCCAGCTTTTGCAGATTCCATTTCTTCTTTTTGCGTTCCTGGCCTTGGGAGTCACCATTGTTGCAGTATTCACTATTGAAATCCTGATTTCTGAAACGTATGCTGGACCATACAAGAACTATCTGGTACGTTACATGTCTCAAGAAATTATCACCACTGACAATGACAGGAATATGTCCCTACAATTCTTCTCGCAGTATCTTTACCATACATCACCTCAGCCCTCGAAGATGCAGCTGGATGGTTGACCGAGTTCGAAAATCACCGAACAGCCGACCTTCACGAAATGTCGCTCACTCAAAAGATTTTCATTCTCAACATGTTTACCAACTATCTTCCCATTTTTCTTACAGCATTCATTTACATTCCCTTTGGCGACAATGTAGTCCCCAGGCTCGAAAGCGTCCTCTCCTCGGCCTTTGCAAGTGTCGGAAAGAAATTCCAGAATCAGCCATTCCATCTGGATGCTGATCGGTTGCGCAACGAAGTCATCGCGCTTACTGTCACGGGCCAGCTTTCGAGCTTTTTCGAAGAGAATATCGTCCCAATGCTCAAGCACAAACTTTCGGGGATGTACAGGGATTATCGACGGTCTCACTCACGGGGCGATATGTTACTGGCTGTCGTCAAAGACGATCCTGAAGAGTCTAAGTTTTTGAAACGGGCACGTAACGAGGCTACTCTCCCCAAATACAACGTCCAAGATGATATTTCCGAGATTGTGCTTCAATTTGGATATCTAGCTCTGTTCTCTCCAGTCTGGCCAATCATTCCAATGGGCTTTCTCATCAACAACTGGATTGAGCTGCGGTCGGATTTTGCCAAAATCTCACTTGAGCACCAGCGCCCTGCTCCTGTCCGATCAGATGGTATCGGACCCTGGATCTACTCCCTCGACGCTCTGACCTGGCTCGGAAGCATCTGCACAGCTGCCATTGTCCACCTTTTCAGCGCAAATCAAATCGGTGACACCCTCGGCAGCTGGGCCACTTTACCCATCACCGTCTTCATCAGCGAGCACGTCCTCCTACTTCTCCGCTCCCTCGTCCGCTTCACCCTGCAACAGATCGGGTCTGATCGGATCAGAGAGGATTACAACCAACGCTACGCCGTCCGAGTCAAGCACCTCGAAGAGATGGAGACGAAGAAGGAGTCTGGATTAGCGGTGCGCGAGGCTCATCGAGAGCGTCGCAAGTCGGTTTTGGACACGGAGCGTGATCCTTTCTGGACCAAGCAGGTGCAGGATGGAGCTAGCGAGTTGGCGGGTGTTACTCTTATCCAGCAGGTTAAGAAGAATGAGACCCTGGGCAATCAAGAGAAAATGGATTGATTTGTTAGATGACAAGTTGGAAGGAAGGACAAGAAGGCTTGTCAACTGGAAAAAATGTGACACAAGTATTGTACATAAATCATCAGACTAGAATTATTCCCTATGTAAAACTCTACCCCCCCCCCCCCCTCCATTATCCCATATTTGTTTGTAATCCTTCTTTGGAACTTGCGGCAAACCCGAGTCAAATGCCATTGAAAATGTATTACTTCAATTCCTTTGCTTCGTAAAGATCAAGTCTGACTTAAATTCCTTTCAAACCTTACCCGTCTGCTCATTGGCTCGACCACTGCCTAGTTCGACTTTTACCTAACACCGATATACCACCCATCTTCCTACCAGTTCTGTACTCAATTTCTCCCGATTAAAGACTTCTCAAGAATATTTTCGACGTATCGGAAGCACCGCTTGATGCACTGCAGGCAATTACAATCTTGCAATGGTCCCTAACGTGATCGCAGGGTGATAACAGCTTAGAACCATATTTTGTGGCATTGACTAGAATGCCACTCCCGCAAGCCCCTCTATAGAAGAGATTTAGAAAGTTCTTTGCAACGCGAAGGTGTCATTGCGTTATTTACTCACTGCGCGGGCGAACTGTTGCGCGGACTATCGCCTCTCCACAGCTTCCCAGGCACGCCATCGACGCCCTGTCATGCACGGAGATCAGGGTCGCAACTCACAACATATGCAAGATCCTGCTGCTCATGCATCAGTTAGCTGTTTCACACTCCTGCAGGACGGGATTGAACGTACGGTAGCTGCAGAAATCGCCAGATCGGCGGTGGCGTCATATTAAGATGAATGTCGCAAGACGGAATGGCCATCTAAGTTTGCTATACTAGGTAGAGCTGCAGGTATATGAGCGTGCGTATGCCGTGGGGTACCACAGTATCTAAAGGTAATGTCTGATCCTGACAACTTTTCAACACCTGCTATCACTAACGGCAATTATATCTGGATATTCGATCCAGATATGATTGATATACATTGAGTCTCATGGTGACCTGATGTGATGTTCCGCAATCCCATTTTTCTCTCGGTCGTTGATCATCCTATCTACCGTAACTATCGTGTGCAGCCAGAGTGTCCACCCTACAATCAGGACACTTAGTCTATTGGACAGGTCTCATCCAAGCCATAGTACGACTTTCAGCAAGCTCTACTGCAGATCACAACGTGTGCCAGGCGGCATCCTGTTACTTTAACTTCTATCACTACACCCTCGGTCACTCTATATACTACACCATCTCATCATACTCCGCCTCAGCACGCCGCGAAACGCCTATCAGAGATATATAGGTATGGTCCACTAGGAATCTGCAGACATGAGAGACGTGCAGGCTTTAAAATCGATGGAACAATGCACACCTGCTCTATGACAAGTCAACACCTAGGTTGGATACGGCTGTCATCTATCGCCCTGGATCTCGCAGCGAATTTGCTAGATTGGAGTATCAGCTAGGAACATAGTAGATGGGCGTAAGTGTGATGTGCATATCTTCACCCTGAGTAGATTGAAAAACATCCAATTTCCAGTCTGGAGTTGAAGAGACCGCTGGACAAACCATACAGTTTCAAGTCAAATACACGAGCAGGTTATAACTGGTAATCAGGTTCACACCGCTTTTCGCCAACTTAAGAATTCATCTAACATAATCTACACAGATACGACCATTGTTCTCAGGTTAGATCAAATTTGGATACGATTCGACTCGCAGGTTATCATGGCCAGGTCTCGCTTTACGAGAAATAGAGTTTTAGGTGTTGCTGAAATCAGGTATCTTCATTCAAGGAAACGCCGATTGCAAACGGAGGCATGGCGACTGGTTCCGTTCAATCGCGGGAATACTCCGTGTTATAATTAACATGATAATTGCGCGCACGGCAAATTCACTGGATGATTGCCGAAGTCGTAAACTGTACAATTGTATATGGAAAGAGCATGTGCCAGTTGTCACTTTCACATTTCACAATTGTAGTTCGATTTCCGGGACGCTGGGTTGACTGGAATGCGGGAATTGTGCCCGCATGTCAGATCTAACGTGGCGAGATGGTTTGACGCCGTTGCATATCTGAGGCCGAGGCTGAACGGCACTAGCCACAACATTCAGGAACCTTTAACGAACAACATCTCGTGATAAAAAAACTGTCAACAGATCGGTTCAGGTGCAACCAGGCGTTTTGTGAGCATTTGAAATGGAAAGAAGTGGCTAGGGGGCAGCATGTAGATTGTGTGGCCAACAACTTTTACCTGTAGATGTGTTGCACCCGAAATGCAAGGTGAACTTTCACAATTGTATTCCCCCCTATTTCGGATTGTGAAAAGTCTGAGGAAGGCATCTAAAATGACATCTGCCACAGATACAGTTGGCATGTCACCGGCGATTTCAAGCTACACGGAATGTACATCGACGCGTTTATCAACTATCATCTTTACGAGAAGATACAGTAATCATAGATACAGGGTAATTTCGCGGTTCTCTCATCCCATGTCTATCTGGAGAGCTACGTGTAAATATGCTGTCTAGTCCATACTCACGACTTTGCATTCAAATCCCGGGGGATTGTTCGATACCCAGATTTCCCAACTTTCAATAAAATTGGCTCGCTCACTCGCTCTGACATCGGCGCCCAACGCCAAAGACTGACCCGATGTGACACGACTCCATACTAGACACCGGGTCCGCTGTCTCCGTGGCTAGTGGCTTTTCCAGCTATTATGTTGTAAGACTTGGTAAGCCTACAGTTGCAGAAGAAAAATGGTACTGCTAACGGGAGGCTGCTTACATGTGCGGTGGCCGTCGTGCGTCGGATGTCGGGTGATATGACGCCTTGATGTGACGGTTTTGGGAGGCTTTTGGCCAACACAGGGAACCATTTCTCAATGTGTTGGTCTTAGTCTTACGTTGAAATATTGCTCAAACGGCCTGAAAAGTGTATTTGACACGTTGATTGTGAAAAACTTAGGTAATGGGTTGTCATCTCACTGCAGATCAACTGGCTAAGCAGACGTGAATCAAGCTTATGTGAATGTTGCTATAGCGTTCGGTCTTACGTATCGGACCATTATTCAGGACGCTTGTATGCCAACGGCTATACGGCGTGGTAATATCAAAGGCTTATGTCACTTGAGGATTAGACTAGGACACGAAAAAAGTATAAAGAAAGAAAAAAGCAACTTCGGGCTGTCGGTATGGGAAGACAAGGTACCAGGAGTAATCAAATAAACATTGCATCTGCATAGTCCAAAAAGTAAGGGCTTACGGCCAATTGTAGTGTGGCTGCATTGACCGGTACATACTCAACCATGAAAAAGGCCAGTACAGCAGCTCAGGCTCTGGCCGCCATCAGCTGACCTATACTGTCAAGGATTCTACAGTTGTGGCATATCAGCTATTGTCTGCATGGCGTTCAATCACACTCACCGAGATGTTTATTGTAAGAAATGGGAAAACAAGAAACAGCGAGAATTATTCAAGGCGATGTGCCAATATGGGCTGAGGACCCTTTACTTTTACCCGCCTTTTCCAATCGCCATTCGGGTGGCTTCGTACCCCTGGATGATCCGATGAAGCTTCTCCGGAGGGTAATAGTTTTGTCCAGATGCTGATGCCAGGCGCCCCGCAATTCAACGGTCCGGCTTTATCCAATATGCTTCAGATGTTACCGCTCAGGCTCTCCTGATGCCAAGGGCAGCTGCAAGTGAGATTACCTGGAGTCCATGCATAGTCAGATCAAGAAGTAGCTGCCATGGAATGGATGGAATACGACATGAGCCAGGATGTTCCCCGCACTTGCTTGGGTCAGATCAGATTTTCGCAGGGGCAAAAGGTGTTGCAACGTCACGATTATGGAATGATATCGTCCGACGATGCTTGGCATTTGGGTGTATCATGTCCTTTGAGGGTATTCTGTGCGAAAAGGATAGGATATAGCCGTCATGCCATGGCCAGCAGAAAACTACTGAAGTTAAAAATATCAGAACAAGCCCAAGATAGCTTCTGACCGGTGTTGCTCTAGCCAGGGAGTATGCGGGTCAGTAAGAATAGATCCTTGGTAGCAATAACCAATGGGAGATATCCATTATCGACACTAGATCATCATTAAGATATCATTTGGACTAAATCCAGGCCAAGATTGCCCCGCGATCGAGCTTAGTTGCCCCTACCGAGGATCCGCGACCACCTAAGCTTCTTCAAAAGCAGGGGTCCCCTGTCAGGAGTACTGATTTTCCAACCACGATTTGGCGCTGACATGCACCACCGAAGCAACACGAGGAATAGCCCAGGTACTCGGTAGAGCCATGAGACGAGACTAAATGAGCCGATTCAGATGCATACAATACTTGGGGTATGTGAATGAATAAGCAGAGATTGACAGGACGTTATTGAGTATTCTTTGTAGGTAGCTCAACTCATGCTCTTGATAATCTTGCTATAACTCAAGACTCGGCCTCCATCGGTTATCGGAGCACGGGATGGTCGGCCAACATCCCCCCTCTTTGGTTGTGGTAGTAAACACAACACATTGAACGTGGCTGCATCTTGGCTGCAGATTTATACGTAGCTGAAATAAGAGCCGACCTCTGAGTGGCGCCAACCCCTCGCGGGCCAAAAATATGACATGTCTGGCCTCTCCCAATGAGCCCTAGTGCTATATTTACCTACCTTGTTTCACCCGCAGGTCCCGTAGCTTCTGCCGTGGCTGCGTCAACTGCCAATCATTTTACTGGCTCGTATGACGCCCATATGAGAAATGGCTTTTTCCGTCTCGTATCGTGACTGTCCAATCAGACTGATGTCCAATGTCGGAACTATGTACCTCCGCAAGACAACGCTGGTTCCTGGATTTCTCTCCATTCTTAGTTTACCGGTTCCTGACGGGGAGGACAAACGGTCGGCTAGGCAGATACGGGTAGAATAGCTAACCCCCCGGGACATTCACTTCAGGGTTTATTCTTGTGTGACTCAAAATTGACTTGTTGCGAGAAGCATCGCCCTCGTCTTTCTTTGGCATGTTGTGAGACTGTAACTCTCACTGGAGCCTGCATCAACCAGCCCTACAGATTTACTTATCTTGACAGTCTTTACGTGCATTCACCAGGTGAGGGAGTTTATGCACGGGGAACGACCCAGGCTCCACTGGCTTATACCTCGGAAACGGTGTCCAACGACACGACATGTTGTGTCCACCACCAGGAGTGAGCCTTGTGCACCAAAACCTCGTATTCTAAAAATGCACGACGCTCTTCAGCTGCAGCTAAAGAGCTGCATCTGGTGTGAAGCCTTGTGCGTCACAACTGTCAATTTTAAGGTAATACCCATCAGATTTCTTTTCGTGCTGCTAACATTAGACCGGGTCGTCGCTCTCCGTTAGATAGCGTAGATTGATTATTGCCAGCCGCCGGATAACGGAGAAATCTAGCATGTCACTCCATCATCGCTGGTCGTCCAACAAAGCTCTCCTGGACCGAATTAGAAACTGTCACTAATCTACATTCAGCAATATCCTTTTCAATCGCTAGATTTCACTTGCTTGTTGTAAGGCAGACAACCTCGCGTCTTACACTTGGAGTAAGCTTAATGTAATTTTGGGGTGCACTCCATCACTTCCGTCGCCGTCCAATGAAGCTGGTACTTGACTACATCCAACTAACTTGTCCCAAGCTATTCCATACGGCATAATATGTCCTGATACGTGGTATATGCAACCTCGGGCCCGAACAGCTGGCAATCGCAGTTGAGGCTGGCCTGGGCATGCATGTAACAACGCAAAGTGCCAATCATCAAGTATGGGGTCGATCTAGATGCAATTAACTTTCGGGCTATTGCCCTTGGCTATCACATATCCCAAAGCAGCATGAGCTGACTTCCTTTCTGGACCTTGCGATGATATTGGGATCCAAGAGCTGGTTGTCATTATCTCGTGTTCTTCATCTGCCCTGTCAAGCACCACTTCAAACATCTACTTAAACCTCGCAACATCCTCTCCAATCCATAGTCTTTCTCCTCATCACTCCCAAGTCAAACAAGGCATTGGTCTCTAATAGCTGATCTTCACTCGCTCATCTTCCTCCGTTTCCAACTTCCTCATCAACCACTCTCTTTGCTGAAAGGCCTGCTGTTGCCTGTCATGCAGATCAAACACCTTTTTCTCAACTTCCTCGCCCTGGCCGTCTCGGTCAAGGCTCTCCCTGGAGCCGAACAGGACGCTGGTCTTGAGGCTCGGGATGATGCCAACCTGGTCGAGCGCAACCTCTACTGCCCCCCTGGTTACAAGGAGGTCTATGGCAAGTGCGTGCCTGACCACCCCAAGTGTGACAAGCCCAAGTACTGGAACAAGGACTCCAAGAAATGCGAGTGCCCCAAGGGTACTGAGTGGAAGTACGGAAAGTGCATTCCCAAGTGCACAAACGGTCAGTACTACGACGACCACAAGGGCAAGTGTGTGTGCCCTAAGGGTACCGAGGAAAAGTACGGAAAATGCGCTCCCAAGTGCCACGAGCCTCAGGTCTACAACAAGCACGAGGATAAGTGCGAATGCCCCAAGGGCACTTCCTGGAAGTATGGAAAGTGTGTGAAGGACTGCCCCAAGGGACAGTACTACAGTGAGCACGCCGATAAGTGCGTCTGCAACAAGGGTACTGAGTTCAAGTACGGCTACTGCGTCCCCATCTGCCCCAAGGGTCAGAGCTACAACAAGGATAGCAAGCACTGCGAATGCCCCAAGGGAACCGAGTGGAAGTACGGAAAGTGTATCCCCAAGTGCACCGGCGGCCAATACTTTGACAAGGACCAGCACAAGTGCGTTTGCTCAAAGGACAAGATCTTCGAGTACGGCAAGTGTGTCTGCCCCACCAACCAAGAGGAGAAGTACGGCAAGTGTGTCTGCAAGGACGGCTTCAAGCTCGAGTATGGAAAGTGTATTCCCAAGTGCACTGGCGGCCAGTACTTCGATAAGCACCAGCACAAGTGCGTTTGCTCCAAGGACAAGATCTTTGAGCATGGCAAGTGTGTCTGTCCCGTCAATCAAGAGGAGAAGTATGGCAAGTGTGTCTGTAAGGATGGCTTCAAGCTCGAGTACGGAAAGTGTGTTCCCCAGTGCCCCAAGGGTCAAACCTACGAGCACGGAAAGTGTGTCTGCCCTGCTGGCAAGACTTACAACAAGTGGCACAAGAAGTGCGAGTGCCCCGAGGACAAGGTCGAGGAGTACGGCAAGTGTGTCTGCCCCAAGGGCCAAGTTGAGACTTACGGAAAGTGTGCTTGCCCTAAGGGTCAGTACTACGACCGCTGGTCCAAGAGCTGCAAGTGTCCCAAGGAAATGACCTGGGACGGTCACAAGTGCATCTACGACTGCGGCAAGTGGGCTGAGTACAAGTACGGCGGATGTGTCTGCAAGAAGCACGACCAGGTCTTCAACAAGAAGGACAAGACCTGCAAGTGCAAGGACGGTTACTACTACGACCAGCACAAGGGCTCTTGCAAGAAGGGCGGCTACTAATCCTACTAAAAGGCGACGCTGAGAGGAGTCTTGAGCATACAGAAGACAGTTTGGCAAGGCGTTGACGAGACATGAGAATGGAATGGACATAGGCACGTTTTTACTTCGATGGAACATCTTTATTATATACACTCCTTATATCTTATATATCTTAGTTCAGAGTTGATAACTTTAAATCAAGCACAGTCGAGGATCACTTTATTTTCACGCGGATGCATTTTTGATCGAAGATATTGTATGATCACTCGTAGATTTATCCGTGTACGGTGACCTAAAGACTATTTACAAAGAAATCGTACGCTAGGTACGGTTGAGATCCATCATTCTAACCACATCAAAGATTCAAATAGCTTAAAACTTCTGTATCATGAACCGGTCTGGGGACTAAGCAAGCTTAGTTCTTGGAAGCCTTGGCAGAGCGCTTGGCAGCACGCTTGGCGGCGAGCTTAGCAGCGCGCTTAGCCTTGCACTTGCCACCAGTGGAGGGAGCCTTGGTGGCAACAGGGGCCTTGGTCACGGTGGGCTGCTCAACGGGAGCCGAGGTGGGAGTAGCGGCAGCGACGGCGGAGGTGGCGGGAGCCTTGGTGGCGGGAGCATCGGAAGCGACAGGGGCAGAGCTGTCAGAGCCGGAGCCGGAGCCGGAAGACTTGTCGTTGGTGCAGTCACCATCGCTCTCCTGGCCAGCGAAGTTGGGGGTGTGGTCAGTGCAGCCGCTGGGCCAGACCTTGGGGCCGGGAGCAGTGTACTTGGTCACAGGGGGGTAGTAGATGCTGAGGAGGAGGCTGGGGTCGGTAGCCTTGAAAGCACCGGGGAGAGAGACAACGGGAGAAGGCTTGCCGGCACCGGTACCGTCGACAGTGATCTGGGCACAGCCAATGTAGAACTGAGCACCATTCTTCTCGCCAGCGCCGTGGAGACCGACATGCTCGGCGCGCATGAGGTAGGTACCCTTGGGGGTGTCCTTGGGCAGGGTGAAGGTGAAGTTGGTGAGACCACCAGACTGGCCGTTGAGGTAGTTGGCCCATGTGACACCCTCGGAGCCAATGGTCTTCCAGGTCATCTCGTAGACCTTGAACCAGTCACCGTCACCGAGGTACTCGGAAGCCTCAGTGCCATCGGGAGCCTTGCTCATGTAGACGGAGAGAGGACCGGGGTGGCCCATCTCGCTGGCGACGGTGAAACCAACCTCATCGCCGGGAGAGACCTTGTGAGTCTTGGTAGCGGCGCGGATATCCTTGTCGAGGCCACCGGCGTTGCAGATGATGTCCTTGGAGGTGACGTCGGTGACGGGGCTGTTGTTGTTGGTGGTCTTACGGACGTACTCGTAAGGCTTGGTGACCTCGCCGTTGACAATGAGGGCGTCAAAGTTGTAGTGGGCAAAGGCGGTAGGGAGAGCGGCGGCAAGGGCCAGAACGGTGGAGAAAGAAGTGCGCATCTTGAATGTTGCTTTGGGTTTTTTTTGTTTAAAAAATGATTGTATAGTTGGATTCGTAGAGTTGGACACGAATGAAGCTGAACCACCAGGGTTTGCAAAGAATGAAATGTCTCGTAGAGAGTGAAAGAAAGGCGCAAGCAACAGCTGCGGAATAAGGGTCAGAAGCTTTGGAATGGAAAGAATGGGATGGAGAGGAAAGAAGAAACGGGATGAAGAGACGGAGGGAATGCATCCTTATATTCAAGCTTTTAGGCGCCAACGCCCGAGATCCTTGTGTCTTGGCCTGCCACTTTGACAGGACTTAATTGCTGGAATATCGATGCCATGGCCAAGCGAGGAGCCGCATCCTGAAACCGTACCTCACATAGCCGCCGTTTGGGTATGGGGACTCTCGTGGTTGATGGACCAATGCGGGAGGCGATCTTGCAGGGGCTTGTGTTTGAGGTTTGCTGAGTTGGTTGGCGAACCCTGTCAGTCGTTGACGCGAGATGTCTCAGACTTCGGATAAACCAACGTTTTGGGTGAATATGTCCTTTTATACGCGGTTAGAGAACTTGGAACAGAAACAATTCGGCGTTTCTTGCAGCGCTGACAGCTTTTGTCAATTGGATATCACGTCGAAACATCCCCAGATGATCCAATGGTCCCAAAGCTCGCAGCAACGATTCAAACTCAATCGACAAAGAAATAGAATCAGATCTTTTGGCATTCCCGTTGGACCTGGAGCTGATGCGATTGGTGGAAAATGCTGCTTGCAGGGATTTAGCCAAACAAGGGTTCTCGGGTTTGTTACAGGTGAATGGATCGCATCCGAACCCGAGGGAAACGGAACGGAACAAAAGATCAGACGAACGGAATAATTTGTCTTGGCTGGGAATAGATCGGTAATAAATGACAGAATACCCACGATATCCGGACATGATCCCTTGGCTCCGGCTTAATTCAGCTCGAATCCCCGTCTTTTCATCTCGACTCTCCTTTTCATCATCGGCTGTGTCGGCATTACGCATGAAATTGTGGTAAATCTCCGCCAGCTATACTCGGCCATTTATTAGAAGCCGCTCGTTTATGCGGGGAATTATCCAAGATTGCTCCGACCCCATTCGCTAACAATATTTGGGATATGTTATCAAAATTGTTACCGTCGTTTGTCATCCTTGTTGCCCTCCAGTCAGCTTGGTCTCGAGTATCCCACTAATCGTACGACCTTATCCTAGATGACGCTGATTATGTCTATTGAGTTTTGGCCTGACTGCTGCTTTCCCAACCATGACATCCTATTGCCTGGATGCAAAGACGCATCTCTCACTGCAAAGTAGCCGAAACGCTGTAACAAGATAGCGTATCAAACCTCTATATTATAGTTACTCTGTCTTTCAAAAAATTGGATTGTGTTACTCCATCAATAACCGCAAAATTTGAGCCAAACTTGGCCGTCTAGGAGATGTCTGGTTTGATCGAGCGTTGCTCTAGGGTAGTCGCAGCCCTACTTGTGAAGCATTACATTCTACCAGGATAGTGTACAGAGTTATATCATGGCGTAATGGAATTGCACGAAAGGCTATTAAACTCATCCGATAAATTGCAGAAGTGGAGTTTAGTGTATCACACATAACCTACAGTCTTGCATCAATAGAATGCGGCAACGCCATCTTGCTGTTGTCGATGCTCCAAGCATTTTTACACACCAACCATCCATAACACTCTCCAATTAGGGTAAAACCAGGAACATCTCTGCGAGGCGTAGGAATACTTTGAGAAAGAAGGGCATCAAGAGCGGACAACAACGCTGTGGCTACCGATTTATCATCTCAAACCCTGCAACTCCTTTGGTGTGCCCGTTTTATTTTGCGGATCGTTGAGCGGTTGTTCAATAATGTATGGGTACTCCAATCACGCTTAGTGTGTGCGAGTGAAAGAAATGGCCATGGTTTCGCCAAAGCTTCGCCAGTTGAAGACATGTCTGGATTTGCTGGAATTTTCCAGCTGGGTTTGCCGCTTTAGGCTAACCCCAAAATAATAATAATATGCTTTCAAACTGAAAAGAGATTAATCCCCGACGCCCTATGCAAAAGTGGGTGGCCTTGTCTGTAACGTGATTGTGGCTACAGGGGCCATTGTCGGGACTTCTTATATCAGCGCCAATCTTACCGAGCTTCAAATATCTTGGTACCCCTTTCTCAGCATCTGGGAGTCTAAGGGAAGTGTTCTTACTGAGAGCTTGTGTCTCCATTCTCGGTACTGTCGTGCCCAACAATAACGTCCGGCCCGGGCAAGAATAGTATGGGGCCACAGAAGAAAGGTCCACGCTTCTAGAGAATACATCGAGGGAGTTTGGAAATCTCTTGTCGTAAGGATTAGTAGGCCTGAAAGCTGGAAAATCTGAACTCAGATCAAATATATCAGCCCTAGAATACCGCTGATGATGATCAGAAGTGCTGCAAGACTTACGAGAATCTGCCTGTGATGCCGTCACCGGATCTTGATGAGACACTGGACTATTGGCTTGGGGTCCAATCAGCACCTCTTCGGCCTTGAAAACTCGAGTCTATCCATCGGGACATGGAGATCATGCGAGCTCCTGATGGCACGGCTCATCAAGTCCTCCAAACCTTGTACGAGAAGCACGCAGACGACAAGACGAATGCTTGGTCTACCGAAATTATCACCGACTCCCGTTTCCTGTGCAGAAGAGCAGCCATGGCCCTCTGGACAAGCAAAATGATCTCACAGCGCGATAACATAACCCTGGCAAGCGACACACATAAGCTGAGCGTGCCGCCATCATAACTTATTCGACCGTCTCATTCAAGCGTACCATGAGCACTGGCAAAGTTGACCCCTTGGAAATTGCTGGTAGGCCCGAATGTACTTGGGGATGGTCGTGGCTGTTCAACTCCACGCGAATGCCGCAACCAGGCTGCGATAAGGCCTTCATTCATACTTCAAGCTTGAACGTCCCTGCGGCACGAGACCACATTGTCGTGCTGAGGAAGGGTCATGTCTTCAAGTTGATGCTTCGAGATGTGGCTGGCAAGGATGTGTCAATATTCCAGCTTCAAGATACATTTGAAATCATCATTGGGCCAGGTAGAAGGTGACGATATGTTGGCAGGCTTGTTGAAGACTGATGAGAGAGACTCATGGGCAAAGGTAAGTTGTCATTCAATCCATTCAACGGATTTGATGACCGAGAATAGAGCTGACATGTCTGCACAAATCAGAGAAACCCTTGTGGAGTTGGGCTCAGGCAACGTCGACTACCTGCACGCTATCGACTCGGCCATGTTCGTGCTGTGTCTGGACTCTGGTAGCCTAGAAACTCCTAACGAGATCGCATGTCACGGATATATCGGAAATTGAACGAATCGATGGTTTGACAAGACCCTTCAGTTCTACGTCAGCGCCAATGGTCGATCTGGTATGCTCACCGAGCACGGCATTCTCGATGGCACAACCGTTACGCGCCTCCTGGATTGGACATCCAACGAAATGGATGCGTACCAGTCCGGATCAAGGATCCATTCCGCCAGAGCTTCCGACATTGAACTAAATGAAACTCACGCTGCAGATGACTCCTGACATAGAGCAACACGTAGCTACACTCCGCCAACAGCACGAGCAGGCAACCTCCAAGTCGACCTACGTGCGAGAGCATCTCGGCGAGGTCGGCACCGACTTTCTTGTCATCGACCTGACTTTCCAGCTTGCGATCCGACTCTTCTTCGGCCAGAACATGATCTCCTGGGAACCTACGACCGGAACGCTATTCCACGCTGGTTGTCCGGACGCCATGCAGAGAGCCACTTCAGCCGTCAACGCATTATGTGAAGTCTTGTCTTACTCATGGGCTGTCGGCGTTCCCAAGCCTGAGTTCTTGAGCGACATGGTTTTCTTTGGTCGACCAAGCCCGCCCATCTTTGCACAGACTAATTCGTTCGGGGTTAAGATGACGGTCAATGACCTTGTCCACTTGATGTCAGATACTAAATCTCATATACCTCTAGAGAAGAATACGTGAGTTCTTTATCAGTCTTAACTTTGTTATGAAAATTTCACTGATTTTATCTTTAAGCTCATTGTTTCTCTCACTGGAGGATCGCAAGAACGGGTTGCGGCTTTTGTGAAGGAGCTCCACCGTGCTGCCAGTATCGTTCATAATATTGTTCGCATTCGAGCTTGATTTGGCATTTAGGTGGTCTTAGATAGAATAATGACGTCGATTCAAGATTTTGCATTCTAACCTTTCTTTTACATCTACTACATAAGCCAACTACAACCCTGATGTACAAATTGTGCACCATTAGCCTATAAATAAACACCCCAGGCTGATGTCAATCAATTATATTCCACAGTCAGGGTATAAATCTAGAGCACTGTCCAGCAGTCCCCAACGCCATTGCCACTTACACTCCACTTCTACAACGCAATATGCGAATTTGATCGCTCGCTATCTGATAAAAACTCAACATAGATCAGCAGAGACTAGCAAAGAAACAAATAGACCTTCTTCCACAAGGGCCACTTTCGTCGCTCTTCCCGCTCCTGCTCCGTCATTATATGTACGCGGAGATATCTTCTTCCAGTCTCAACGTCCATATCAGGGACTTGCACAATCCGCGTGCGATACCAAAACTTATGACAGATGTAGAACAGGAGAATAATTGGAATGGCCAGGACTTTCAGGAAGAAGTTCTGAGCATGGCCAGATGGACTTGTGTCGATGTCAGGCTCGTGCACAGGAGATACAGCAATCCAGATCTGGGAGGCGAGGACAAGGATATAACCGATCAAGGCAAACCAGGCACCTGCGACGCCGACGTGCGACTTGAACGGCAGTTGGTCTAATGTGTGTGTGTTGTATGACCAAGCTTTGCGGAACCGGATATAGCATAAACAAATACTGCCCCATGTGAAGAGCGTGCTCAGTGCACTGATGGAGAGAAGCCAGTTGAAAATCGTGTCGCTGAAACTGACATCAGCAAGAAAAGCGAGGAGGCCGATACACGATGCAAATAGAATGGCCACGAGGGGTCGACCTTGTCGATCTACATAGGCAAAGATCTGCGGGGCATGCGACTGCTCAGCTAACGCAGCCAGTGTTCGAGAGGATCCGAAAACAGCTGAGTTCCCGACACTTATGACAGCAACAAGTATGATGGCGTTCATCATACCTGGAAGGAGAGAGGTACCAGCCCTCTCGATTGCAATGACAAAGGGACTTGCTGTAGCGTCGGCAACATTATTGCCACCTACGAGACGTCCATCATCGGAAGGTACCAGGATGCCGACAAGCAGGAGAGATACAATGTAGAAGAGGGCGATACGCCAGAAAACCTGCTTGATAGCTGTAGGAAGGGATTTGCGAGGGTTCGCTGTCTCAGCAGCGGCGAGACCGATGAGCTCTGTACCAGTAAATGAAAATGCAGACGTAACAAACACACTGCAAAAGCCCTTGAACCCATTATTGAAAGGACCCGGGTTACGCCAATACATACCACCGATGTAACCTCCATCGGGTTCGCCACCGATGTTGATCACAATAGCGAGGAGGCTGTACTGTCAGCAATGGAATTGAGTGTGTGAGTAAGTGACGTACATGAACCCCACGATCGCGGTGATCTTGATGAGAGAGAAGATATACTCAGCTTCACCATAGGTCTTGACGCTGAATAGATTGATGACGACAATGGCGAAAAGGAAGATGGCGACGAATATTGATTTATTCAGGCCTTCATCCCAATAGCCTATTGTGAAAGCGCCGGCAATGATCTCAATGGGAAGAATGAAAAGCCACTGTAGGCAATAGCTGTGTGTCGTTAGCGGTGAAGACTGAGAATGTCGAAAAAGTTGGCTTACTTCCAGCCCATGGCGAAACCCCATGACGGATCCAGGAATCGTGTTGAGAAGGCGGAGAACGAGCCAGCTATGGGAAACATCACGCAAAGCTCACCAAGAGACTGCATTGTGCAGTATTGCATGGCTCCGAGGAGGAGATATGAGATTAGTACGCTGGCTGGACCACCTCTGTAGAGCGATCCACCTGAAGCAACGAATAGACCTGTGCCTTCAAGATCTTTAGCTGTTGTTGATTTCAAAGCATCGAAGTCATCACAATCGATGACCCGGAGCAACGGGAGAAAGACTTACCAATTGAACCGCCAAACGCAATCATCTGCAAATGTCTCCCCTTCAATTCTCTGGCCAGAGCTGTATTCGCCGTCTTCGCATTCGCCGCTCTCAAATCATAGTATCTCTCTGGTGCATCGGTAGGAAGATATCCTGGCCGCGGCCCAGCCTGTCGAAAGCCATCAATCCAACTGCCCTTGTGCGGTTTCTTGACAGACACACTCAATGACGAGCTCAACTCCAACGCGGGCGAATCCATTGTTGCAATGTCGCGCGAGAGGACGGAAGCCCTCATCGCGGGGGGTTTTGTGCTTATTTGCGTTGGAATGGCAGGTTTTGGGGGACAATGATGGTGATTGACGGAGAAATGATTAGGTGATGGAGGTCGGGGGGATAAATGACGCGATGACGGGTTTAAGTGACTGGTTTTGTTTTACGGGGGTTGTAGATCATTTGTTGAAGGTAGAAAAATCTTCAATGAGGGTGTTCTAATGGACTTCTAGAAGGATTCTGGGGAGGCGACAGGTGTACCTGCCGGCGCAGACTGATGAACTCGGCTGGGCGATATGGCCAATGGAGGCCTACAAAGATGCCAAAATAGGACAAATCAACCGTGCACGCGGAAGATTCTGCGTTGATTGAGGGCTGCTGTAGGTATGCGGCACATCCATGAGCGATGCAGATGTCGTAAACGGAAGAAATAGTCGTGTAAAAATGATTGCTCTGGAGAATTAGTAATTAGAGTGGCGGACAAGCGCAACGTTTCAATGAGATCAGCAAGTTCCCACCGCGTGCTAGTGGTTCATGCGCCTGTGTAGCGTCGGCTGTTGCCTCCATCATTCCAGATGGACAATACCTTACTCAACGGGGCTGCAATAGCGATGCGCAGCTAGCCTCGTATGCTGCGTGCAGAAGATACTCAGAAGCTCGGATTGGATCATTTTATAGCCGGGAAGATGAATCGTCCTCTTTATCCCATCTCAAACTGCCCGTGGGGAATACCGTTGCCCAAGCCCACAATGGGTCTGGGGTTGGCATGGTCCCCGAAGCTATCGTGGTGGGCTTTGTTTTACTATTACGTACAAGAATCTCACTTTATCTTCAGGCAATTGAGATGTTACAGACACATGCTCCATACATCACAGGCGGTGGAAATAATTGTAACAAAATAAATCGTGGTTCTAGGCAAAGCCTTGCCGTTTCCATTGGTATACAAAAAAAAAAAACTCTATCATTGTCGCTAGTAAATATCTTAATTATTTCTTGGGCTTGGCTGCGCCCTTTGCACTTCCCTCGTGCCACCCGCAATTACAGCCGTCGGGGGTTGTTGGTACGTAAATTCGTCGCGTGTGATATCAATCGGCTCTTGATGACGATCCCGCATGATGAGCGAGTCGTGACTTTGCGTCGGACTCACAGGACGCTCATTCGACTTGCGCATATCGTCATCCTTGGACAGTGAATCAGCGGTATCGTGCGACTTGGCCCAGATACCCTCCGTCGTCCTGACGGGCACACCCTCCTCTTCCTCCCACTGGCTGTGTCTGGTCCCGCGCCCGAGCTTGGTCGGTTGCGATTGCGATCGAGAGTTGGAGTAGCCAGAGTAGCTGTTGGAATCCTTGTACTTCTTGCGCTTGACGCCGCTGTCGCGCAGGAAGGATCCCAGAGCGACGATGTTGGCGACGGCTGTGGCGGCGAGAATCTCGACTGACGCCCACATGGAGCGCAGCACTTGACTGCCATTGGCCTCGATGATTCGGGGCATTCGATAGAGGGTGACGCCAACAGTGAGGAGCCCAAAGCTGAACAGCATGACGAGAAGAACCTTGCGCTTGGTAGCAATCTGTGTCGACAGGATAATGGGAATAGGGAATGCAATAAGAACGAGGTCCGTGAAGGCGTTGCACGAGCCCATAGTGAGCATCTGCACCATGCCCTGACGACATTGAGGGCCGGGATCAGGTGTGACCTGCCAGTAGTGGGAGAAAGGTTGACATTCGGCCAAATCGCTAACGACGACAGCGACAAATGTGAGGCCAAGTGTCGCACGCATGACGTGGATCATGATACGATGCGACTTGCGACGTGTCGCGCCGGCCAGACGCTCAAAGAACTCGAGAGTGGTGAGCTTGAAGATCCAGAGGCTGCAAACGTTAGCATCGTTTTCTTGAGCAGTGTACATTCACACTTACATGGAGGCATAAAATACTCGACTGGCCATCACCATTCGACTGCCAAGGATCCTCTTCTCAATGTCATCTGCACTCAAGTCCAATCCGTCCAGGTTAACATTATTCGTGCCATTCTTGAGAACAAAATGCACGCAGACGGCCCTCAACACCAATGGAATGAGCGCAACCGCAGCGATGTTGTCTTCCTTGAGAAGCTTCTCTACTCGCACATAACGTCCCATCAGTCGAGTAAAAATGATCGCCATGCAAAACACTGTGATCCACCACGACACAAGCAATGTGGGCTTATCCTGGGAAAACTCCCGTGCTTCGGGTGCATCCGAGTAGATTCCCATGGCGGAGGGCTGGAGGGCTATGCGCCCCGTCGTCTGGGAGTGTTGTTGAGCCTGCTCAGACGAGGTCGATGTAAGTTGACGAGGTGCAGCTAAGAAGAAATGACAGTATAAACGACAAAAGCAAAAACTTGACGGAGAAGACGAGGGTGGCTGCATTCACGGCGGCATGCGGGACATTATGTTAATCACTGATCAAGCTGCCCTGCCCTGTCCAAACGCCATATCTACAAGAGACAAGGGGTCAAACCAACCCCGGCCGAATTGGTCAGGGCCTAGACAAATCGTCGCGCGGATGTGGTCAGCTTAAGCGGCACAGTGACGGAAGCGTTGGCGATGGCGCACGCCAGTGGCTAAACTCAGGCAAAGCCGAGTCCACAGCCAAGGGTGCACCATTGGCCCCTCTAGGCTCAAGATAGCCATTAATGAACGCTTCACGGCGACAGCCGCTTAATTGGTCCAGTACGGTCCATGGAGTGGCGTTGACGGATACCAACGAGAGCAATTCTAGAGGGTCGCATATGAAACTGTTACCGATAGCTCGGACAAATCCATGTCTGATCGTATCACCACGCATCAAAACCGGTGTGCGTATTGCTACCCGGCAAGTTTGCTCCAGTGGACTACAGCCAGGGGGTTTCCCTTTTGGTGGTCGTGCAGCTTGCTCATGCGAAATCGGCGAACCTGGACCCAACAGAAGGAATGGCGTGCGGTAAGGGGCCGAGGTATGCACTCGTACCCGTTATAGAAATTACAAAAACGATGTGGCGTCAGGGATGGAAGAGAGCCAAGTGGAAATGGCCTCATCAACGGCGACAATATTGTTCTATTTCGTGAGTAAGGTAAGCGCGCGTAAACAGAAAATGCCCGTCGTGGAGTGGGATGCTACGCTATGATTTCGCCGATAACGGCTCTGGTACGGAGCCGGGAGTGGATGGGGCCAACAAATGAGCACTATCCGTATCATTTCCAGGAATACGGATATTATGGCCGAGACGTTGGTGTCCAATTGTTGGTTCGCGCAGCCTGGCTAACACGTGGAAACTGGCGCCCTAATCACAAGCTCAAGATCCAGTCCCGTCTTTTCCATGCGCGAAGGATTCTTTCGTAGTATTTCTTGCAGCGATTGTCTTAGCTCAGTCGCGGCTATTTCGTAGGGAAAGAAAAAGTCTGGGGAAATAAGGTACGAAGTAGATCACCGTTAATCGTGGAGAATTGACCAAAAGCAAGAAATCAATTTCTATGTGCCGTTGACAGTCGACTCTGGGGAAGCAAAACGTGGTTCTTCGTAGGGCCAGCCATAGAAATCTTTTGTCGTTACATAAAGGAGACGTAAGAGTTTGAAGACTCGAAATTCGCTCCACCGGCGGACTGCTTGTTTGGGTGCTAGCGGTTCAGGGGAGCGGGACCCCTGCGGCTCTGGGCTTGACTGATGGTGGTGGTGCCCCTGCTTCGTCGCGGGTGTCTTTCCATGTGATGATGGTCCACACAACCATTAAACCCTTCTCGGTGATTTACAGCACGCCAGTTCGGATCCTTCGAGCTCAAAACTTAGCCGTGGCTGCTCTAGACTCCAAACCGAAGCAATAATGCATCTGCCACCTGCAAATTCGCAAACTCAACTTAAAACGTCAAGCGGCACGCCTGCCACTTCGGGCAGTTCCCTAACTAGGGCGCCAGCCCGTCTTGGAAGGTCAACACTAGCAAGAAACCCAGCGGAATGGTACCCGTAACTCGGCCATGATAATGGAGGGTTCCATTCCGACAATATGAAACAGACAGATGTCAATCGGATATCAAGACGCATAATGAAAGCATTACATCCGGTCACGATAACGATTTGCAGGTCCTATTCGGGAGGATCAGCAGGGGATCACCAAAGGCAACTAAACTGCATGATTTTGACATGTCTGGGCGGACCGGGCTGAAGTCGTAGCGCGAAGTGGCTTCGGTAGATGATCCTTTTTCGACAGACCTCGTGGCCTCCACGAGATGCTGGAGGAGATCATATCACGTGATTGACGGCCGTGCGCCTTCATCTGATTGGCGACTGATGGTATGCGGGACCCTTATCTATACCAATCAGATTGCTGAATCTTTTGACAGAAGTTAATATGGAAAGTAAAACTGAGACTACCCTGCAATTTGATGACGAAGCAGATGGCCGTGATTTGGTCTTTCATTCAGAGTTTTGGCTACCTGTTCTGGAAAAAATCCAGAAACAGTTCATCTCAAGCCAAAAGCATATTACAGCCACGAAATACGTTACAGACGGCGCCTACAAGACTTATGACGTAAGTGTTATATTGCCGTATCATCTTAACAACTTGTAACGGGGCTGTGGAGATAGATCGTATAATCCTATCCGCTTAGAAGGTTTGATTACTGTTATCCAACTGCCAGTAGATAATCACGCGAACTACACGTGCCTAATGCCCCATTGCGAGTAGTTCAGAAAAAACGGTATTTGACTCAATCAAGTCCAAGTCTCAACTCCGTGACAGTGAATCGCGTTATAAACGCACGGTATAGAATGGGCTGGAGGGATGAGCTCATCAGGACATATCACTCTTTTACATAATACAGTGGCGTCTCATAACCTCACTTCGAGGACCTTATATTGGCTTTGGGGCACCAAAAGACGTCACGACGGTTGACCAGGTGACAGAAGGACTTAGGCAGCTTCAGCACAAAACTTTACGCTTTTTACCCATTTTTTTACGCCTTTTTTTGTTTACCACTAAAATCGTCAAATCCTTCGACATCCCGTAAAAGGCCTCTAGTGTTCCAAAGTATGCAAGTCGCCGTAAGCACCAAGCCACTTGGGCGTTGAACTCAGTTCGCACTCGCCCCTGAAACAGACCCGAGTATCAAACAAGTTTCGAAAATGATCCAAATGAGCAAACACACAATAGTGAGGACTTCCCGGTTATCATCGACTTGAGTATTGGTTCATCGCTTCTTGGCTGAGTGATGCGACATCGGTCAAAAAATCAAGTCTTTTTCTGGATACCTGGTAACATTGCGGTTAAAATTACTAAGCGTTTCGCTTCAAGATAATTAATTCTACAAAGGGAAATCTAGAAGCAAGCATAAGAAATAACCGGGATAGATACACCTTGAAACCTCATTTATACATGATATCTGACCCTGGTTTTTAGAAAAAACCTATTACAGTCACGACAATGCTAAACAAATATAAGCACTGCATCATAGGACAAGGTTTTGTATATGCCTCTTATACCCAAGACGATGTGTAAAGCCTGTACGAAGCTTTTAAGTTATCGCATAATGCATTTTCGGACTTTCGCTGTGACACAATTGATAGCTTCACCACGTGTCCTGCTGTACCGCCGCCGCTTCAGGCCACATGTCTTGTTAGGTAGTGATATTGGAAATAGATGGTCCTTCTAGGAAGGCGTAAAGTTCTTGGGGGGTAAAGTTGCCTAGTTCTTGACCGTTGAGCACGTTTAGGAGTAGGAGTTCTTGCAAGTCTAAAAGAAGTCCTGTGGACTGCCATGTCCTTTAACTAATTTACCACCTCAGACGTCTTCTTTGCATTCTTCTAAGCCAACGTGACTGTAAAAAATACTCCTCAGCTTCTTGATCAGTAACGCGGTCGACCTTTGGCCACTCGACTCTCAGTAAAAGCCCATTATAGGGCCCGCTGTAGCGAAATGGGTGCTCTGGAGAAGATTGCAGAGTAACTCGCAATTGGAGATCGCCCTCCTGGCCATTGGTGCTTCCAGCAAAACAAGGATAGAACTTGCCCGCTAGAAACTTGCGATCTTGGAACTCAGGACCTATTTGAAGATCAAATTAAATCGGGGACATCTTTAAAAAGAATCATTGACTTACTGGAGCCAAGAAGGACACCATTCTTGGTGCGGTAGCCTTGGCCGGTTTCCAAGTTCAAACCGCAACCTACTATATCACCCTTCTCAAATGGTTCATCACTCTCTTGACGCGTACCCAAGTCTTGGCTCACAAAGAAGTTCCCATCATCTCCATAATAAGCAAATGAACCTCCGTGCCAACCAGGAAGTTGGTCTTCCGGAACGTATGACTGGCAGAAGCCTATGATACATGGTCTTGGGTTGGAGCCATTAGCACAAGGTCTAGTAACAAAACTGCGAATAGAAAAGCAAGTTGTACTTTGGAAGGGTTGTAGAACTCACCTATCATGCCACGAACGTAAAATCTCGACTTCAAAGTAAAAGAACTTTGCGTTTGGAGGAATGGCTTCCTTGGTGCGGAGATAAAAAACTTGACTACCTGACCAGTCGTTCTCGGGAATTGTAACAGCTACCCATGAAGTCAGCAAAAAGATCTCCTCGTTAGTGGGGTTACCGACCCAAGATGCGATCAAAAAGCACATCATGAGAAGAATGGTTTGACGTCTTGATTTCAGGTCCCTTGAAAAGACTGATGAAAGTTGACGGTTCGCAGTACGGAATCACGTCCATGTCTCTAGCAGGTTCATGTGGACGAATTAACCCCTCGAGATCTTTGTAACCGTATCTTCCAGCGACGTCTGCAGGTGTCCACCCATCTTCATCAAGCCCAAGAGAATTCTTGTCGTTGGCGAGTAGGGACTTGATCTTGTCATATCGGCCTAATTGAGCCAACCTGTGCACGGGGAAGTTCACGGCGTTTTTATCTTCACAAACAAACCTCTCAAAAGCACCCAAGACAGCCTCATCTTCAACCAAGTTAGGACGGCTTTGAAAAACTCGTTCCCATCCACAATTGGAAAATGTTGCTGATCCTGTCTTCTCATGCAACAACAGTACCGTAAGACACGCCTTACCTACTCTCTCGAGCGCAAACTGTGCAATATTGCGTCCAAATCTATCTATTGTACCGAGTTCATAGACAAACCTTCGATGAGCAATCAACAGTTGAACAATCTCAGCGTTGCCGGAACCCAAGGCGAAGCGGAGTGGCGTAAAGTCATGGCAGAATTCTGCTTTTTTGTTTACATCCAGCCTTTTTGCCAACAGCAGTTTTTTGACGACCTCAGTGTGACCCCATTCACATGCCCAAGCAAGGGGAGGCTCGCCGAAGTTGGAATCACCTTGGTCAAGTTCGAGCTTGGATTCTTCTTGATCAGATAGTTCAACAGCCAGGGAGACAAAATCGAGGGGACTGCCCTGCTCACAGGCTTTGGTTAACGGTGTATGGCCATTATTATCTGGCGCATTCATGCAATCAGGTGCTTTTTCTAGTAGCGTTTTGGTGATTTCTAGCATTCTTTCTTTCGATGAATCTTCTCCATGTGGCCAGGAATGCACTGCATGATGGAGTGCATTATAGCCGCTCTTGTCTTTGGTCTTTGGGTCTGCGCCAGATTCGAGGAAAATGGATACAGCCGACACAATAGAGTTTCCGCATGCAATATGTAGTGGTGTACGACTCTGGCGATCCTCAACATCGACTTTTTTCATGGCGCTAACAAGCTGCTTGACAATTATCTCGCGGTCATCCTCATTGCAATCTTTGGAGTCGACCACATAGTGTAACGCTGTTTTCCCCTTCTTGTCTTGTTCTTTTGCGGCTTGTTCATCGTGTTCTAGCATGGAGCGGACCATGTTGGATCGGCCATGAATGCAGGCGAGCATCAAGGGAGATTGGTCCTTCTCCATATTGACGGACGGCTCAGCACCTAGAGAAAGAAGTGTGTTGACCATTTCATCCATATTGAGCCTGACTGCCAGATGAAGAGGACTTTCCTTAGCTTTATCCCTTGAATCAATTGTAAGTTTGTGTTCCTTCTGGAGGATGTCGATTGAATCATGGCTCAGAAATTTGACTGCGTGGTGCCAAATAGATTGCCCTTCATTATCACTCTTTCCAAACTTCGATGAATGTTTTTCAAGGAGTATAGTTCCAACCTCTTTCTGTTTCACATTCTTTGCATCGAGATAGTAGAATAGAGACTTGGCAAGGGCATCAACGTTGTTGGGGTCAAACTGGATCTTTTTGTTGTTGATCAGAGCGGTGCAACACTCATATTGGCCTTGGGCAATGGCAAGATGGATGGGGTTTCGTTGCCAAGCATCTTCCTTCATTTCCACTTGAGAGATATAGGGCAGCTTCATGAAGACTTGAACGCACTTCTCGTGCCCTCCTGCTATAGCGAGATGGACTGGGGTCATTCCATCTAGGCCTTTACATTGAAGGGCAGATTGCCCATCCTTCTTTGATAGGCTCGCTAGTAGTATGTCCAGGAACTGCACATTTCCCACCAAGGAAGCCACGTGAATTGGACTTCTGTCAAAATTGTCGAACCACCACCTTCCTGGGCGGTTTACTGTAAGGCCGTTTATGAGCCTCAGTTTGGGATTTCCTATAGTGCTATTACCTGGGGCGCCTCCAATGATCTTAAATTCTCGGCAAGCGGCAGCATAGTGTAAAATCGTCCATCCGAAAATATCTCTCTTCTCAAGATCTTTCCCTGGGAACTATTCAGCCAAACAATGTTTCATTTAAAGGGATCTCTTACCTTGCAGCTTTGTCAGATCAATCTGATTCGCTTCATATATCTCGCGGTGCGTCTTGGTGAACCTGATCTGTCCCATGAAGCCTGGAAATTCTCGAAGCTCTGGCCAGGCGTTTTTAGAAGCCTTCTCATGTGCATACCCTAGGATTGATAGGAATTCTCCTCGTCCTTGGAGAGCGTAGAATTTTGAAAGTTTCTTGATGACTTTGGGAAAGGACTTGGAGAGCTGGATCAAAAGCTTCTGCGAATCGTCAGACTGCCCTGACGTAGATATAGTTGGATCCGTGCTTGGGGCAGTAAATTCTTTCTCAGAGTCTTTGGTTTCAGAAATGGCAGACTGTTCTGAATCCGTCAGAGCCTCTGAGCCTTCTGTATCTTGCGAATCTTGTGGAACCTCTCCATTCTTTGCATCTTCTGTGTCCTCTGCCTTATCAAAATCATTTGATTGGTCCGTGTTTACTGATCTTCCTAGCTTCTCTGTACTTTTTGAATTCGATTTCGTGGCTTTAGTGCTTTTATGACGTGAACCCTTTTCATAACTCATGTTCATGCCGTCTAAGGATATCAGATAGGCGAGGTCAAGCGTATAGACTACCACAGATAAAGTGAGATAATCTTCAAGATCGCTATCGGTACTCTTAGCTACGAAATTGAGAAGCTCAGAGTACCTAGGGATCGCTCTTGACCAGCTCTTTCGGTCGGAGAGTCTGGGCAGGTCAACTTGAAGGGTTACGTCATTAGGAAGGCAGTCTTTGATACTGAGTACAGGAATGATACACAGAAGGATGTCGTTCAACGACCCAAGTCCCTCTTTCTCTCCATGAAGAGCCAGTTGTGTGAGCTTATTGTGCCTTAGCTTCCGGCCTGTTCCTGGCTTGCTTGATCGTACATCCAACTGCTTGGCTGGCTGAATGCTGACCGACTCATTAATTAAAATGGAGCCTTGGTCAAGAAAGTCCTTCGGAAGGACACGATCGACAATGAACCAGATGAAGTGAGTAAAAAGATGCTGAGCTACAATAGTAGCCGGCCCTGCTGTAGAATGTTGAACAAGTAATGTGGGCGATTTTGAGTCGTTTGCAGTCCCAGTGAAACCGATGGCTATCTTCATGTTCCCAGGGCCCAGCTGCGGCCCTTTCGCTTCCTGGTTCACTTCGGTTTTAATTTCGCTGGTGGCAGGATTGCCTACCCACCAATCGACATCGCGTTGCAGGGCTCCATTGCTGTACTTGCGCCCCAGGATTCTACAGTAGTCGACTCCCAAAGCGATGCCAGCCTTACTTCTCTGCCATTCGGTCTGCTTGTCTTTGTCTGCTCGTGCCATGTTATTTGCCTCGAGGTTGGCCATCCAGAGTGATAAAACAGCTTCAACCTCACCAGCATTGATCTTCCATCCTTTGTCTTGTTTGACGATCTTCAACTCCACGATTCCAATATTGTGCCTGGAATCTTCCATGGAACGTTTTTGGTTCCACCTGGGATAAACTCATCCAGAAAACGCTCAATCGAGCGAACTAGCGCAAGTGCTGGTTTGAATGCCCTTGTTTCCCATTCACAAAGATCTCCTAACCGCTTTCGAACGGAAATGATTTTCTGAGCTTTCTTGTTGAGAGTGTCCTTATCCTGGCGGCGTTTATATTGATCATGACGCTCTAAGCCTGCTGCATTGGCTTCATCGGTATCTGGAAAGTCGAATGAGTAGATGGCCCCGTTGCCATGCTTGGCTGTGTCAACTCTCCATGACAAAACCTGCTGCCGAGATCTCGAGTCTTCTTCGAGACATGGAAACCTACGGCAATTGGTCTCGACGAGTTGAATGGCCAGAAAATCAAGCTCGTACCCTGAGGGTACAATGCAATGATGGGTATTCTCCCCAAGGCGTCGCCGAATTAATGCACGTATTACAGCCATGACGATGATAGCTCCAAGATGAGCAACAGCAACTGGCCACGGAAGACCCCGAAGACCAATGAATTGGATAGTGAATCCTGCGCCGCCAGCGAGGAGTGCAGTGAGTGCCCGAATGTCGCGGTACCGTGAGGCGCTTCGACCAGAGATTTCCAACTTCTCTTCAGGACGTCTGGAGTCGTTTTGGTCTAGTTTCTCGTTCCTTTTGGGGCCGACATCTTCTTTCCGACTCGACGTTGAAACAAAGTCTTTGTTTTGAGCGTAGATTATATAAGAGCCAAATTCCTGGTCACTAACTCGCTGCTTCCCCTGAACCCAGAATAAATCCATATGTTGTTCTCTCTTGTTGGCGGTGCTGGTTGTTGTTGTCAAATTATTGGGAAACCATTTGTACTCTTTCGTACTTCTCTCAATGGCAACAGAACATGCAAGCATGCCGAAGAATAGTAGAACAGAGCCACCTATGTAGCAAGGAAGACCCCAAGGTTGTCGGTCAAAGCCTCTGACCTGGTAAGGTACCGCGACAGCTATAGCGAGAAGAGAGGCTTGCAAGACAATCGCTGCGATAGCAGCTAGGTGAAGTTCGACACTTCTTTGCATCGCCGTAATCCTTTCAGCAGCGATGTTCAACTGAAGATTGGGATATCTGAGAGAGTCCCAGTATTTGGGTTGAATGCCTTTATTGAAAATTCCGTCTTCGGGTTCCTCTTGTCGAGACTTAGGCCTGGATTTGAACATTTTTAGGAAGCGCATGTCGAGGTCATCGCGATAATCTAGAATGGACACATGAGCTCCTGCGATACAGATGAGTGATGCTTTGACTCGCCTTCTCTTCTTAAGACGTCTTCTTCTGTCGCAGACTTGAGAGTATGTATACCAAGCGTTTCCCGAAACTCCTTGCTGTTCGAGTTGAAACGCTGTGGGAAAACAATGAACTGAGCAATCTTCGACTGTCCCATGGTTCTCACAATACCCTTTCCATTAAACAGTTCTCCAACTTCTGCAGAGGTAGAGGACATGTAATCTATCTCGGCAGCTGCTTTATTCTCGCGGGCACGTCCGATGAATGCCTTGAGAACCCCACGGCCTTCAACACGAATTGCACCCGTGATAGCTGTCATGATACCCAAAGGGACACAAGCGAAAATAAGGTGGTCGTACCAGGTAAAGGTTTCGCTGAGAAATTGACGAGCAAATTGTTCACCAAATAATGCAAGAACACTTGTAGATCACGTTAATTCGTCTTGTCCGGGACGTGACCATGCAGCCAGGGAAACGAGTAGCAGCAGCAACTTACGGGCCAAGGTCAGAGAAGACATTCATAAGGAAGTCAGTGTCCTCATCGTCGGCAAGTGCCTTAGGTATCAATAGTAGCAAGAGAGTCAGTGACGAACGGAGAGGAGCTGTAGTACGCATGGTTAAGCAAGTGATGTTGGTAACGATGGTGATAGTCTGGACAAAAGGTATAGGAGAGCCTCAAATACACTGGCTTTGAAATGAGGAAATCCATGGGAGGAAGATTTGGGTTGTTTGTTATTTTCTCCATCATCAGGCTGGCCCATCGTACAAGTTTCTGCATAATCTTGAATCCGCGTATGCAGTTGGTTGTTGCGAAGTGATCAATATTGGGATCCTTGCAGCGGCTGAAAAGCAGGCTCTGAGAGCAAGTGTTATAAATGGCTGTTTTACGGGGCTGCCAATGCTGCACAGACCTATTCGCCGATCATTTCTGGGTGTATTCACACCCAGGGAAAGTACAAGTACAGCGCCAGAGTTCCGCTTTATATCCATAAACAATAAGTACCAAGACAAAGTCAATACTGTGGTCTCGGAGATGAAAAGACCGTGAGTAAAGTAGTGTGATCAGCAAGTGGAATAAGCTGAAGCTTTTCACAACTTCTTGGCGGAGGTGGAAAGAGAGTAGGCATCACGAGAGGGCTGTGTTCATGAGGCAGGGATTGGGATTACGGGAAGGTCAGGATGATCTTGAACCCTGGCTGCTTTCCCGCGCATATCTCCAATTTCTCCAATCAGTGAGCCAATTGAAGTTGATGGAGATGACGAAATAAGTGACATAATTGACCTGTCAAAAAGAAGATGGACGGGACCGGCGAGACAGCAGCCGGAGCCTCAAGAAAACAAGGCGAGGAATCACTGATTGGCAAGAGATCTACGCTGACGCGTGACCCAGAATACGAGTAAAGAGTTGGGCTCAAAGACATGCATTATCTTTGCAGCGGCCAATTTACATGTTCTAATTCGTTACCGTCTTGCTCACTCTTGTCCAAAAACGATAATCTAGATGTTCATTATTGGAGACGTAAGTTGCACAAAACGACGATCCTCGCACAAAAGACAAAAGCTCGAGGGGTTCCTGTATTCTCAAGAGCTGTGATCGTATTTGGGTGCCAAACTATTAGTCTCGGTATATGGAACTGGACATTTGCTCAGCTCTTGATCGTATATATGTCAGGGAAGAACGAGGTGCATTTCAGCAAGTCCATGGATCAAATATGCGCTAAATTATGAGATTTTACCTATCCAGATTCTATTCCGCATTCTCAAGTACCGCTCGGATGATTTGGGCTAAAGCCAAGCACTTTTCCTCTTCGAATTTTCTACCGACAATCTGAACCCCCACCGGCGCTCCATCGTATGCAGCCGGGTCATCTAGTAGAGTTAGCAAAGTCCATCGCAAGTAACGAGTTAGTGAGAATTCTTGCTAGCACCAAGAGAAAATCCCAGCAGCACGAAGGGCTGACACTTACAAGCTTGCCAGTTCTTTCGGTCTGTGTCTCCAAGTGGCTCGTAAGAGTCGTCGAAAACGTCGATCTTGGCATCTGCTCGTATTGTTGGGATGACTACAACTGAGTAGTTGGTAAAATTCATTACATCAGTGTATGCTACATCCTTGTTTAGTGAAATTCATATAAACGTTATATTGATCAAACCGACCTCCATGAAGAAACTTGCCAGGTATCACAGCTGCATGTGGTGCCACTGGCATGAGAACAGCGTCAACAATTTGTCCTACAAAATTAATATCGGTAAAAATAAATCATTGAAGCGATTGGTGTCGTACCATCCGAATCTCTGGTTGAGTTCCAGTAGTCCGAGTATAGCCGCTCATGTTCAAGCCCTTGTAGAGTCAAGTCCTGATATTTTAGTAGCTCCGTTGGAGTCTTAAGCTGGAAACCATCTTTAATCTCTGGTATCAGGGGTTCACCAGATCGGTCCAGGTGCTGATGAATATCGTGTGCCCCGTCTGCGCTGAGAAATCCTCCCTACGGCACTTGTTAGGCGTGCGAAATAGACTCGACACTGAAAGCTACTCACATGAATATTTGTGGCTGTTTTGTGCGATGGCGGTTCCCAGTCTACAACCTACTCAATGTTAGGAAGAACCCGCATTGGGAACTATAGTGACATACCTTATGGCCAGCCTTCTTGAGGGCATCCGCCACAAAGTGAAGTCCACGAAGAACAGGTGGATGCAGTCCTACCATCCCGTCAGACCAGAGCACGCCCATTTTTAGTGGCTTTTCTGACGATTTAGCATTTCCACATGAATCAGCTCTTAACAAATAAGCGTCCCTTATATCACTTCTGAAAGGAATCGGTATAACAGCCGGATCCCGCATCCACGGTTCTGAACCGAGAATTGCTTTGAACACCATCTCGATCGAATCAAGTGACGTTCCCATAAATCCCATTGACGATCGGTAAGTGTCTTGCCCGGGATTCGTGTTTGCAACATTACGGTAAGAGAGCCTGTTCGAGGTAGGTTTGATCGAATAGATGCCGCAGAATCCAGCAGGTATACGAAGTGATCCTCCTACATCAGTACCGATACCGACAGAGCTACCTCCCAAGGCCATGAGTGCTGCTTCACCTCCAGATGATCCACCGCATGATAAATTTTGGTTGACCGGGTTAAGAGTCTGTCCGATAATATTGTTCTTGGTCTCGCCAAAAAGAAGGGTTTGCGGAACACTCGTCTTGCAGTATAAAACTGCTCCAAGGGACAGTAGTTCACTGACGATCTGGCTTTCAACCTTGTGTGTTTCATCTTTTGAAATGCCTAGATTACCATCGATCCAACCGACGTATCCCATGGTCGTGTCGACGCCTTTGACGTGGCATTGGTCTTTCAGACTGATTGGAAGTCCATGGAGCGGTCCTAATGGCTTGTTGTGTTTGGCGTAGTAGTCGTCCAAGAACTTGGCGCGTTCGAGCGCTTGGTCAAAAAATATTTCATGAAGGCAGTTATTCTGACTCGACCGTCAGTTCTCAACCAGTTCAACCCTAAGTGACAGACTGACTATTTGATGAGCAACAGCCGCTCTTCTGCAGAACGCTTGTGCAACCTGGGTAGCAGAAAGACTTTGTTCAGCAACAGCCTTTACAATCGACGGACCGTTCATTGAAGTAATCGAAGTCGCCTTTCTATCGAGAAACTGTTCAATAAAGGATCCTGTGATGTCCCGTTGTTGACGAGCTCGCTCAATGTCCTTCGAAGACAACCTCCATTCAGGATAAATTCTGTCTAGAGTCGCAGCACGCTTAGCAGCGGCTCGAGCCTCCCATGAGACTTTATGCATCCTCATTACAACTAGCAATTATGATACGAAGATTTCGAGGTGTTGTGATGCAGGCTGGTGTCGTTGGACAGATCAAAGAAATAATTGGTAAATGAATGACGCCCACATTACAACCCAACTGAGACATGTGGCTAGTGGTAGAGAAGACAAAGGAAATTCATTATCTAAATTGATAAGCATATCTATTATCCATGGCTTATTGACATTAGACCTTCAGGGATTACTTGATTTAATTGATCTAATTTCCTTCAACACATGTGCTCCTTGCTTACGTCTCGTAGGCTACCTGAAACTCCTTGATCTCAGATCAAAACAATCATCCTAGCAAACCACAAAAAAGAAAAGTGAACAAACACAAAATCTCCTCCAAACTCAAAAACCTCTCTTGTGATGCTTTCGACTAGAAAACATATTCTTTGGACGCCTTTGTGAATCCGTGGTTTGGCGCCTGCAACAAACAACGCAATTAACCATAGCGGCGCTCGCGCTCGTCAACCTCCATGTGCTGATCACGCTCCCAGGGCGTGGTCTTCAAAACTCGGAACTTGATATTTGCGTGGTAGCAAACGCCGCCGACAAACCTTCGCCTTGGACGATCCCAATAATCGCGGAACATTACGCCGGACAGGTAAAGTTCCCGAAGACAGGTTGACTCTGCATTGTAGTGGTGGGTAACGAGATGCCACACAACGTTATGGAAGTCAGTCCTGGTCCATTTCCAGTACTTTTGAGCATAAAAGTCATCTGTCAAAGTCAGATGCTCAAGACGTCTTGGGAGCTTCTCAATCAAGGGTTTTTTTGCGTGACCCGCGCGCCATCCCATCATCCAAACCAGAGGGACACACAGAGTTCGAAGATTAGCGAAGTCGCTCAGTTGTAGAGTCGTGCCTACAAGTCGCATGGGCCAGATGCTTCCTTCAGGTTCTTCAGAACTCGGGTTGTAATTATCGACTACCTCTAGTGTGAGTCGCTGGAGGCTGTGTCTGCTTTTCTTCAACGCAACGCGCAGCTTATCCAGATCGATGCTGGTCCTGGTGGATTCAGGGTTATTGTTTTGTGGACACCAGTAACCTTGCCATCTCAGGACTTTGAGGTTTGGGGTGAGACTCAAGATGGAACCAAGTTGATCTTCGGTCGCCCGTGACAGATCGAGAGCAGTGAGGTTGTCCAATTGAGGGCGCTCTTCTGGGCACCAAAGTTCTGGCAATAAGGGAGACACAGCTATGCAAAGATTTTCCAGCTGCGGTAGATGAAAGAAATTCAGGAAGCCGGTGGTGCAGTCGAGCTCGTCGTGAACCACGTCTGCGTACAAATTCTTTACAACAACATCGGTAACCCGTTCAAGCGCGGGGAGCTTCACGCCGGTCTTGTTTCGCTGCTCAAGGCTTAGCATCATAGTGAGGTAAGAAACCTCAATAGAGAAATCAGTTCCGAGATAGACGCTTTTGACATTTGGTAGAATCACTACCAGCAACGTGACGAGAGCATCGACTTCGCCATCTGAGACACCCTCAATCCAGGGACTCGCAAAGTCTGCACCTGTGCCCTGAATGACGACAGAAGCTTTGGCAATATTCAGACTGACGACAGAAATGGTCGGGGAAGAGTCAAATTCTCTTTCGGGGAAGTCATACCCATCGAGGCGTAGGCTCTGAACCATTTCGGCCAGGTCGGGTCTTTCGAGAAGAGTGCGAAGGGCGAGGATCAGAGGAGGGGACTCCTTAGATGACCATCCGACGTCTACTTCCTCGAAGAGAAGAGGTTGCGTAATATTCTCAAAGTGCTTGTTGACGAGTGTCATGGCATGGAGATCGGACCTTTTGGGGAGGCGGCTGATGATGAGAAGATACACTTCCACAGGGCAGCTCATCAGGCATGCTGGGGTGTTCCTATGTACAGATTAGTATACGATCACAAATACTTGGGCTAGGTACTTGCGTTTTCTTGTCCATTTTCTTCTCCCTTTTGTCTCGGTCGACGTCTGGCAAAGAAAGGGTTGTCGTGTTTGTGTCAAAATAGAAGAGTAGTGTCGCTGACACGTGTAGAAACTGGGCGAGATCCAAAAACATCTAAGATGCAGCATTGAGTGAAAGGATTCATGAAACCTGACCCGTAAGAGCGGTTTACTTTTGAACAGCTCGCAAGTTCGTCAAAGGTAGCTTGTTCACTTCTGAAGACCAAAGCATGTACCACAAGTGACAAGGCAGTGTACGAAGCGACTTGACACTGTCATCAACTTCAGTATTCACCAGAGACGTGTTGGTGAGAATTCCTACCTATTCAATACAATTTCCGTCCCTTTAACGAAGTGCATTTTTCACGTTCCTAATTTATGATTGGGGGTTTGTCAGTTCAACACCGCTGGTTCAGATTTCGGGCATAACGGATAGACATCTGTCTGAGCCGTATTGTGGACTGCCATGAAATGATAGATATATTACACGCCCAATGCTCATCATTTTATTATCAGCCGTGATATGAGTTAAAATCTTGTTACTATTCGAGAATTTTTAGCCGAGGCTGTTTGAGCTTATGTTGCACAAATCTTTGAACCGATCATGAGTAATTCTACATCAATTAACAATCCTCTAGGGTAAGCAGAATCCTACTTGGTGTCTATCAAAGCTTCGCTCAGACAGCCCCACATCGACCTGGCCTAGCTTTTCTACCCTGACGTAACCGTTCAGCGAATCTCTTCTTCATCACAACATCACCCCTAACCGACAATGGACGGCCTGGACGAGTTCGAAAAGACACTGGCAGCCGAAAAGGCTGATAGAGAACGCGCAGAACGTCGCGACGACGAAAAGCGCCATCGTAAACACAGACATCATCGCCACGATTCAGAACGAGATGGTGAACGCGACAAAGACGGGCATCGACACCGACACCACCGAAGACACGACGACGATGATGAAGGCCATAGGTCGAAGCGATCAAGGCATTCACGCGACGACGATGATGGTCACAGATCGCGACGTAGTCACGGCGACGATCGACATCGCAAGACAACCGATGCGAAAGAGGACCTGCCCATTCCCGACGAAGAAAAGACACCCATGAAAGACCCCGTAGATAGGACAAAATCTGTCCAGCGGGACTCGTGGATGACTGCCCCTTCCTCAATTGACATAGATTACATCCACCGACCTGAAAAGAACAAGTCCCCGCCCCCGAAGCCCGAGCCAAAGCGTGTCGTGTCTAAGCGCGAGATCAACACGCATATCGAAGACATCAATCAAGGCAAGTCAATTGACGAGCTCGACCTTCCGACCGAACGTACTGTCGATTACACATTTGGTGACGCTGGCTCTTCATGGCGCATGACCAAGCTCAAGGCCGTTTACACAGCAGCTGAGGAGAGCGGTCGTCCAGTAGAAGATGTCGCGATGGAGCGATTCGGAGATCTCAGTCACTTTGATGACGCGCGAGAGGAGAAGGAAGAGATGGACCGGAGAAGGATCTATGGAAAAGATTACAAGGGCCACGACAAGCCAACCGGTGACCTTCATCGCGAAAGGGTCAAAAGCCAACGCAAAGATTCACCATCCGAACCCGAACAAGGCACCATCATCCCCGACACTCACCCTCAAACAACAACCCCAGTCATGGATCAAACCTCCCTCAACCGTCTTCGAGCTCAAATGATGAAAGCTAAGCTTCGCCGCGCTCCCAATGTCGCCCAGCTTGAAGAGGAATACAACAAGGCAGCAGCTATGTTCTCCGCCGCGCAGTCCAACCCCGAAGCTGTCGTTCTCAGTGTTATGGATAACCGTCAACTCGCTGGTACTCGAAACGAAGCGAAAGCGATCACGAACAAGCGTGGTCGCGAGCGTGGAAATGTCGAGGAGAACACTGAAATGACCATCGAAGATATGGTCCGTGAGGAACGTCGCACAAAGGGCCAGGCAGGCGGCGAAGGTCTTCGCCTGGCAGAGCGCATCGCGAAAGACGGAAAATTCGACAACGATCTAGACTACATGGACGAAAACGCCGAGAAGCTTGCTAAGCGCATTCACAAGTCCGACATCAACCTTAAAAATGTGGCCGTATCCGATTTCCAGAAGATGTCTCGCGCCCTCGAGAACTGTCCCCTATGCCATCACGAAGACAAAAACCAGCCGCCGCTTGCCCCCGTTGTCGCACTCGGTACACGCGCGTTTCTCACAATCGCAACCGAACCTGAGATATCCCCTGGCGGCGCCGTCATCGCACCGATCGCGCATCGCACAAACCTCCTGGAGTGTGACGATGATGAGTGGGAGGAACTGCGAAACTTCATGAAGAGCTTGACGCGCATGTATCACGAGCAAGGCCGTGAGGTGGTCTTCTACGAGAACGCTGCTCAGCCCCATCGACGTATGCACGCAGCCATGATCGCCGTCCCTATCCCCTACGAAGAGGGTGCAACAGCGCCAGCGTACTTTAAAGAGGCGTTCCTGTCAACAGACGAGGAGTGGAGTCAACATCGTAAGATCATCGATACTGGCGCCAAGGCAAGAGAAGGTATGGGCCGTTCCGCATTCCGACGCTCGATCGCAAAAGAGATGCCCTATTTCCACGTATGGTTTACACTCGATGGAGGATTGGGCCATATCGTCGAGGACGCGGGACGATGGCCGAAGGGTGATCTCTTTGCAAGAGAGGTTCTGGGCGGCATCGTCGATGCGGAGCCACACATCATGAAGAAGCAGGGTAGGTGGATGAGGGGTGATCCAAGAGTAGAAGGGTTTAAGAAGGGATGGAGGAAATTTGACTGGACGAGGATGTTAGCCGAGGGATGAGTAATATCACAAGCATGAGTAGTGGAGCGGGTTTCGTTTAATTATGAATAGTCATTATAGCGTCTTCAAGATAATATATATAAGACATTATGTTGGGTCGTTATGTCCTCAAGATTAATGCTATCCAAGAAATTATTAAGATCAAACACTTCTTACCCAAGGAAGAAAGCGCTGTCTCAGGGGTATCAGGACCGAGCTTTACTAAGTGGCCGTACAAATGGATAGTGACTGTTATCGCACGAGTGTACCTCGTCGTCCTCTTTCGCGATCCTTCCGACCGTCTGCTCCTGTGACCTTCATCCAGTCTTCCCACTCTTTGCTCATTTCCATAAGGACTGAGCCCATGACGCTTGCACTGGCCATGAGACCATGGCCCTCGCCTTCAAGGACTCTGACTTCGCATCGGCGCATCGTCTTACCAAGCCATTTGACGTTGTCTACAGGAACACGGGTGTCTCTGCTGCCGTGGTGAATGACAACGGGCCTTGTTATATCAACATAGCGAAATCCGATGGTATGCCGTCTCTCAAGGCAGACTAACAGGTCCACGGCCGGATTCGCTCCTGTAGTCGCGAGTGCCCAAATGGCGTGTGTCAAACGAAGGTCGTAGTTCGTCTGTCGCTCTTTGTCTGCTATGGCGTCGGCCGCCGCTGCAAGGATATCCGTTTCGTCTCTTGTGCCTTGAATACTCATCCTCTGCATGTTTTCCGAAGCGTTTGGCAGGTCCCTGTCGCCATGGCCAGTCGACTTGTTATAAATATTCTCCTTGTCTACCACCAGGCTGGGGGTCGCATTTCTGGAACCCCCAGCACTTTCTCGTCCACCATTCTTCTTCTTCGATCTTTTGGGTGTTTTCGGTAATGAACTCGTAATGGAGCTGCTCGTCGCTGTCATGAAGCTACTGTTGGCGGCCTTCAAAATGGGCGTGGGAAGCGCTCGAAGGATTCGTTGCGAGGTTGGGATGGCGTTAGTTGGAGGAAGGGTTTGGGAAGTGCCGAAGACGTTCATTTGCGAGGGAGGGATCCATGGCGCGAGCAGGTGTATTCTACCTCGAATATGTTGAGGCATACGCAGGGCTGTGGCCAAGGCATATATGGCACCAGCTGAATGAGCCAAAATAGAAAATTTGGTGATCTTCAGCGTCTGGCAGATAGCATAGACATCATCTACTGCAGTTAGTACACAACTCGCAAGCGAAACGGGTAACGTACCAGGCCAACTGAGCGGTGTGGCAGTGCCATCCGAATAAGGCTCGCTGTCACCAACACCCGGTCGGTCCGGGGTGATGAGCCGTAGTTTTAATGTCAGTGCCAACTCATCATAAAATGCAGTAATATATCTTGTCAATCCCATTCCGACGCAACAGAAGACCGCAGACCCCTCAGAGTCACCAACTTCTGAGAACGAGATCACACGGCCTGTTTGAGGATGTCGGATCTTTTGTGATAGACGTGGTGAGCACAAGTAAGACTCAACAGCATCATCAACAGAATCGGCAGACTGTGGACGTTCGAGCCCAGCTGGCACGTGGTTGTGCACTGGTTGAGGACTGGGAGATTCGCGGCTTCGTTCGTCAGCCCGTGAGACCAGAGGCGCAGATAAACGCTTAAGCCGCGAGCTGCTACGCTTTATCTTGACGCCTTCAGCTGGACCCGGGCTTTGACGCCCTGATCGTCTCCTGTCGTGAGGTTCATTGCTTGGATCACGCTTTCGATTTTGCGCCACAGCAGGGAATGGTGCGCCTTCATCCTCTTCGTCGCTGAAGCCATTATCATCTTTGCTAAGGTCGAGGAAGCTTCGACCCGCCACACTGGTGGACTTGGACTGGTACGATTCCTTAAGCCTGTAGACTGGCGATCGCGTGGGCGATCTCGAATAATCATGAGTCGTATGGCCTAGCGTATTGCTGCTCATATCTCGATCTTGAGGCTTGTCCTGTTCCTCGGTCTCCGGAACCATATGGGCCATCTCCTCTCGTTTTGATCTCCGTGTGCTCAATCGCTTCGGCTGTCCATTCTTTGGTAAGCTGGAACCGCGCGGAGGAATAGCGCAAGGGCCATCCCTCGGACGGTCCACCGGCAAGTCGTATTGCGGCTCCTCATGGATTGCCGTCTCAGCGAAGAAGGGATCGTTGCGATTACCGCTGTGGACACTTTCACCGGGAAGGGCGCCAGATGACGAAGCTGACATCCCGCCTGATGCGCGCTTTCGTTCGACTTCCTTCTCGCGCAAACGCTCCCTTGAACTCATGTACATCAATCCTTTTTGGCTCCTTGAAGTCTTCTTTCCCCAACTATCACTAGATTGTTTGTGGTTCAGCTCAGGTGTCGTAGTGGAGCGACGTTCGATAGAAAGCTTTCCTATACTGTGGGTGTCATCGTTCCTTGACGCAGCTGAGGATCCTTTGGATGAGGGTCGAGATGTACTATTTCGGATGAAGTTTCGAAAACCGCCAGAGCTCTCGCTTGGGCTGCGGGGAGTTTTTGGACTCTTGGTAGCGGTCAATGGAGAGTATCCACTGGGAGGTTTCGAAGTGCGGATGACTGGAGGGAGAGCGGCGAGTTCGTCGAGGGAGACAGGGTCTTGTCTCAAGTCGTCGAGGCTGGGTTGATGAAACGCTCCGTATTCGACGCCAAAGCTACCGCTACGGTATCCCGGAGTGGAAGGCAGAGAAAGACTAGTAGGAGATGCTTCGAAGTGAGAAGTAGCAGGTTCAGAGATGACGCTAAGACTGGAAATGAGATTGGAGATAACCTCGGGACTGGCGGGAGGAAGAACAGAGTTTCGACTTGATGATGATGGCCCTTGATACGAACGACGCCGAGAATGATCGTGGCGATTGTGAGCGCGAGCTGGGATAGGGGGAACATCAACCGAGTCGTAATCCATCCTATAGCTGGGGCCGTTGCGTGCCTGTTTAAATGCGTAGTAGGAAGCGTCGAGTCAGTCGAGATTGGAGTGGATTTCAAGGGAGACCCGAGGAATCGGTCGCGACGCGGTGTGCGACGGCGATGTCTCGTGGTCTCGTGATGGTGTCTTGCGCAAACAACGGCTCGGGCGCTCAGCCTCGAATTAAGGGAGGAACTTTGACGATGGAAGGCTGGATATTAGTCTGTTGGTGGAAGTGGTGATGGTGGATCGTCGCGGGTATACTAGGATATTGAATGGAGACTTGCAAGCCAAGTGGGTTTTGGCTTGTCGCGCGCGGAGGAACTGAAGGGGGGAGGGAGCAAAAGTAGAAATGAATGAAGGGAGGGAGAAAAGGACGGAAAGAAACACAACAAGAGATCGTTTGGCTAAGGATGAAGTAGACAGGGAAGTAATAATTGCGATGGTGCGCGTTGGTTGATGAGGAGAAGGGACTGGACAAAGGAACCGACAATGGGAGAGGCTAGTAGGGGAAAGCGAAAGCTAGGACAGACCAAAGTGGGCCAATCAATCAATCAATCGCTAGCTGCTACTGAGACAAGACTGACATTACAGCTCAAGAGTCACTCTATAAGGATGCTGCTGGAGTGATAATGACGATACAGGACAAAGCGAGTCTGGGGGAGGAATGGCCTCAGCATACCTGGGCAGCCCGAGCAAAAGGTTGATGGGCGCTGGTATCGGACTCACGGACGCTATCACGAAACGGGAGCGTGCGTCCCGACGGGAGAGCGCATGACCATGATCGTCCATTAATCATGCTGAGAAAAAAAAAAAGACTTTCAGCAGACTCCCGAGATCCATTCTCTTAGGCTTGTTTATTCCCCCCACATTGGACTTCCCAGTGACAGCCCAACCAAATGACGCCCCAGGAACCCCTGAGCAGAAGAGTAAACTACAGGCGCTGGACCCCTGAAAGTTTCCCCTGGAGCTTGTGTGTTTTCCCATTAGCCCACATGGTCCTTGCAGTCCTTCCATTTTGCTTCAGTCTGCATTCCATTCATCCACATTCCCTTGTCTTGGGCCAGCACGTTTTGAATGAAAACATTTAGCCACTGGGGGCCAAAGTCCAAACAACATGGGATGGGTTGACCCTGACGGCAAAAAGTGCCACCGTCGATCCTCGTGTTTCTTAGCGGGAAAGGGGTCCAATTATTGAATCTGCCGGCTGCACGTCGAGATCCACAGCGGATGTGCTTTTTAGACTGGAGCTGCAGCCTGAGCTGTCTGAGTTAGAGTGCTGTAAGACGACGGTCTCGATTGTTGGGATATTGCTTCTGATAGGATAGCATATCATGCAACATACCAATTTACTATTGATATGATCAATACAGCCTTTGAGCTGAGCTCTAGCTCAATATTTCCTGCATTTATGCTTCATGCACAAGTCTGGTGTACCTGCATCTCGTATTATGTGAAGCACACTCCATTTGCAGGGCTGATTTCAACCCATGTGGCTGAAGGATCCCCAGCCACACATACGTCACAGGTCCTCAAGCCAGTTCCTCTCGATTTCCAGGATCAAACAGCGTTGCGACGTCATGGCAATGAGACAACAGACACAAGCAAGCTCCCTCAGTCGATAAGATGCGCAATATTCTCATCGCGATAAATCTCCCCCTCAACCACTTTTTTGACTTTGTCTCACCCAGAGTAATGCGCCACTAGTGCAAAACACCAAGACAATTATCACCATGGACGTTCTCCTCTCCCTCCCAATCCTCTCGTATCTGTTGTCCCCCGCCTCAGCATCATGGTCAACATCGCTTAATCTTCTCTTCTTCTACATGACATGGACCGCGCTTGTCTTGTCGCACACATCCCTCCGCATCCGCCTGCTTGGCACCCTCGCCATACGCACGGTTCTGTATCTGATACCGTCTCTTCTCACTCTCCTCTTTGACGCTTCGGTACCTAGCGTTGCAGAGTCGATCAAGCTTGGCGGCCGCGCATCGTTACCGCCACGCGACACTCGCCTGCTTACCCGCCAAGTTGGTCTTGCTGTGGTGAACCTCGCGCTTGTCACTGCTGTCGAGGGCGCGTCAGTCTTGGGATTCAATTATGTTTTGAAGGAGGATGACTTCAAGACAAACTCCGCGCTGCCTCTGCCATGGCAATTGGCTAAGCATATTGTGTTGATGCTGACAGCACGCGAGGTACTCACTTATTACATACACCGCAATATCCTGCACTCAAAGGGCGCCATTGCGAATTATCACAAGCGATTCAGCCATGCTCGATCTGCGGCTCCGTACAGTCTTGTCCTCTTCGCGGACCATCCCATTCCCCTCTTTCTGCATCACTTTATCCCCATATACCTCCCTGCTATTGCCCTTCGTCCCCACCTTCTTACGTACTTCCTCTTCCTGGCTCTCTGCACTGCTGAGGAGACCCTTGCGACATCAGGGTATAGCGTAGTTCCGGGTATCATCATGGGCGGAATGACGCGCCGTACTGCGGTGCATTATGCCAGTGGAGGCGGTTGTAACTATGGCGCATGGGGCTTGTTGGATTGGATGAACAGTACTTCACGGGGACGGGATGTTCTCGATGATGTTAGGGCCGAGGCGGAGAAACATAACGTGAAGGGAAGATCAGCGAAAAAGCTGGACAGTGGCATGGGTGCTCTCCAAGGAGGAATTGACAAGTTGACAAATGGTGACGAGGGTAAGAGGAGAAGCTCAAGGTTGAGGTCGAAGCGAGCGTCCTAGATAGCGATCGCTGGAAAGGTTAACGTTCAATTGATGACAGTACTGCCGTTCCATGCACGTCGTGTGCGAGTTTCTATGTATCCAAAATCCCATTCCATAATTCTGTCTAGTTATATCCCATCTTCTTGCTGAACCAGCCAAGCGTCTCGATGCCGCTCTGCACTCGCATTCCAATTCTGGTGTCGAGCACGAATCCCTCCCAGACCTTGGCGACATCCATCTGCTTCACACACTCATTGTATTTTCCCCGTCTATAAGCTGCAGTTTCTTCTGGAGTACCTTGGGGCGGGTTGCAACACTCGAACCACGCGATGGCACCCTTCTCATAGACAGCCGCGGGGAGAACGTAGTCGTCCTTAGTAGGACCCTTGAAGACCATTCTGAGCTAGTTAGTACATGTAATGCAGCGGCAGAAACTTGAACTTACCGGTCATGCTTGAGGACATGCGTCTCCAATAACTCTCTCGCCTCGGCGAATCTGTTCTGGTTCCTGAACAACGACGCAATGATGAGCGCCCATGACCCCATCTCATCAGTCTCAGCTTTGATCTTCTCTACAATCTCTGGCTTGGCAGTACATCGACCCCAACTTATTCCAGCTACAGCCTTCTCAAGCTCGGCGGACCCCATGCGCTTGTTCGTGTTCCACATGTAACTCATCTCAAGCGCAGGGCTAGGTCCAATGGCATCAGCCAGATCAACGCCCAAGCTCTTTGCGCGCTCCTCCCACTTCTGGATCTTGCGCTGGACAAACACCTCAAAGGGCAATTGGCGTGCCATGAAGCGCTTCTTACCCGCTACACCAGGCGCTTTACGAAGGGACTCCTCAGCCTTGGTCTTTTGGCGACGTGCCTCGTCGGTGTCGCCGGCGGCAACAGCATCGCGGTAGAGCTCAACAGAGGCAATGCCGGCCATGTAATAGTACAGTGCATGACTCCAATCATTGAGCTCTACACATCGTAGGAATGAATCGCGCATGAGGGTCCAGTCCTGGAGTGCAATTGAGTTGAGTGAAAGCTCAAAGTTGTTCAGGGCTGTGACCTGCTTCATCTTGGACTCATCACCCGACGAAAGAACCTCAACTGCCTTGGCGATATCCCGGTCATTGCTGTAAAGACGCGCCTCCTCAATGAGCCACAGTCGAGAGGCAGGATATCGAGAACGCATGGATGCAAGGAGCTTCTCGCACTTGCCACGCGGTGGGCCGACAATCTCAGCACCATCATCGAAATCATTGGCAGCAGGGAGGATGTCAACCGCGCCGAGAAGGGCGTTGTAGTACGAGAGTAGGATAAGACCAGAGATAGCTCCGTTGACGTTAGCGTAGGCTGTGGAGCGCCAGAGCATGCGAACACCGCGCTCGCGATCACCACGGAAGCCGACTACTGAGAGCAAACGTGTGAAAGCGGGTGGCACAAGGGTCAGCATAAGAAGAAGCATTCCAAAACACATGTTTGCGCCGGAGTGGACAAAGATATCGAGAGGGTTCTCGAGGAGAACCGAGTCAGATTCGGTAGGCTTTGAGCGAGCCTCACGCAGGGGCGCGCCCTCGTCGACCTTCTCCTCATCAGAGCCTGATATAGAGGAACTTGAGGAGTCGGCATTGGCGGGTGTCTGCGTTCCCGAAGCAGACTCAATGTCGAGCTTCTCCATGCTCTTGGTCACCTCAGTCACCGGCTTTGCAGACAGCGACGCCTCAGAGACTGTCGCAGGCATGCTGCCCAGAGTCTTACTCTCAGCCTCAATGATCGCGTCAAGGGTCATGAAGGCCTTGCGAAGCTTGAGGAAGCTCTTCATAGCATCGATCAGGCTCTCGTGCAACACACCAACTACAGCGCCCATGAGCTGCGTTTCTGCTCGCACGAGCTCAAATTCGGTGCCAGGAGGGTACAGTTTGCTACCCGCGCGAGCTTTACCGTGCTTCTGAGCTTTCTTATAGTCCGCCCACGCCTTGGCCTCACACTCGTCAAGCTTGGCGGTGGTCTCCGTCATGACAGCCTTCTCAAAGCCTAGCACTGAGCGCATGAAGATGGTGACGGCTAGACCAAGCTGATGAAATGAGGAGTCACCGGTCTGAAGCTTCTCCCAAGCGCCATCAATATCATCGTTCATGATGAGACTGCACGAGGCCATCGCGTCGTCAATATCCTCCATCTCCCTGGCCATGTTGTCCTTGGTGGTAACGGACCCAGCATCGCTATTGGCATCAGTGGCGGGGGTGGCGGTGCCAGAACGGAACCAACCCGCTAAGCGACTCATTGTGAATGCAGAATTGACGGTGTCTTGATCAAACTATGGTGTTGAAAGTCTCACTTCGACGGATGGATCTGCGGACTGGCAGGACACAGCAGATGTTAAGCCGCGTATGCTGACGTCTTCGGTCTTGGGCTGAATGAGGAACCTTGAGCCCCTCTTTGTGGCGTTTATCGCCGTAGTGACCAGCGCTGATAGGGGCGAAAGGCCTGGAACTGAGACACAGTCGACGACGTACACAAGAGCTCGATTCCCCGTGACACTTATTTACAAAGCGTAGGAGTTTATGTTGAGTGTGAGAAAAAAACACTCGCTATCAAAATCATCAGAGCTGCAGTGGAGGTAAGCTAAAGTAAGCTAAGCTCTCCACCAGATCCGCGGAGTTTAGGCGGGCTTACGCATGGAATCGGCGCCAATCGGAGCTTTGAGGCTGACATCAGTATCTTATGCTTCTTTTGAGTGGGATAATCAATTCGTGTTTTTTGTCGCCCGTAGGGTAAGGGATTGCCTTTAGACATGATGTCAATGTTATGTTTCTAGGTATTTAGATTTCCCGTAGACATTCATCAACTTTTATGTATTGATGGGTCTTCAAACGTCCATGCCGCTGGATGCACTACGACACCGAAACGGACTGTCGGAAAACAAGAGGGTCCGTAAACAAGTCGCCACCAACATTCGGATACCCGGCAAGGGCCCACGCCTTTCTCTTCATTGTTTGTGCCTGTCGTTGGGGATTTGAATTAGTTGGCAAGTGAGGGAAAGTAGTTTAAATACGTGAATTTGCCTATACCGTTCCTGCGCGTGATCTTTTGGGCCACTGAAACCTATGATGAATAGAATTGTATTCACTATACTGACAATTATCTTCGAGACCAAGTGCATAATCCAGCAGCAAATACCAATTCCGCATATCAAATTGTTGCAATAACGTCCTTCACAAGCTCCAAGACTCTATTCGCGCAACCATACGAGCCTTGGAATCCCCATCCTGAGTGACCATAGTTGTGGACTACATAGAGTCCATCATCCAAACTCTCGCTATCGATCCTAACACCAGTCATTCGATGAGGCCTCAGACCAACCGCATGTCTGATGATATCCAGATCAGCCACGCCCTTGGCGTGTCTCAGTGATGGGACAAGCTCTGTGATTCGACGCAGCATCCTTACTGAAGTGCTAAGATCTGGCGTTGTGTCCCAGTTATGAAGCTGGTATGTCCCTCCCACAACAGTGCCGCCGCCGCTCGCCCTGGCCATACAGTAGGAGATCTCGTCAGGCCCATCGTCCGTTCCGGAAATAGTGTACAAGGTATCGATCTCGTTTCGAATCAGTACAACCTGGCCTCGAATGGGTGTCATCTGACTGTCTTCAACGCCGCGCAGTCTTGATGCACCCAGGCCAGTGCAGTTTATGACGATACCAGCAGAATCGCCAGTATGGCTAAGATCCCTAGCGTCAGAAATATGCTGAATGATACCTCGGCGAAAGACAATTCCGGCTCGTCTGCATTGTCCTACCAACCACGCCAGATAGAGGGCAGTGTTGATGCAGACCGAACGGAACTCGTATCCAGACGCGATCCCCACAGGCAAGTCTTCAATTTCAAGTTCCTTATAGTCCTCTAGAATGGCACGGAACCACGGATCATCGTCAAACTGGCCTCGACCTGGCTGACCTGGTTTATCTAGATCCTTCTCACGTCTGTATACTCGAGTGTCTGCTCGGAACCGAGGATTAGTCATTTGACCTGACGGAGCGAAAGGACGTGACTGCTTACTCTGAAAATGGATTCCAGCTTCTGGACAGTGCTGGGCAAGTCTCTTCAACTCAGGCCATGTCTCTCGTTCCCAGCGGCTGTTCTCCTTGGAGGCCATCCTGTTCGAATTGTATCAGTGTGCGTTCTGACTATTGCCCGTACCATGATATGACTGACGTACGGCATGAAGTCCGCTCCAGCGACTGGTGACGCATACTCAGGATCATAGTCTCCCGGCATATGCTTGGCCACAATAGTGATTGGGATTGCTGGAAACTCCCGTGTCAATACCAGTGCTGAGGTTAAGCCTGCTACTCCGGCCCTGTACCACAATTAGTCATCAGAATCAGACGCAAGAACCTGCAAGGCGTCACAATTCTGCTTGTATGACCTACCCGATTACAACAATAGGCAGAGTTGTAGTGTTGAGAGTTTGGTAACCGGCCTGGTTAGGATAGCTGGCCGGTCTAGACTTTGTCATTTTATTGACCTACTCAATCTAGATTCCAAATTGATGTATTTCGATCTATGTGGTGTTCGAGAGCTTCTGGTATCTTTTGTTCATATGAGGTTACTAGTGTCAGCCAAAGGTCTTGTATAAATGGTAATTTGGGACGGATACATACAACCGCGAGTATGGCACTACATACAAAATATATATA